>LPNX010383832.1:206811-275998 GCA_001517045.1 Pseudotsuga menziesii
CCAGTCTCAGAATCTCACCTTATATCACTACATCTATGATGTTGTTTGTGTATATATTTTGGTTTTGGTTAGACCTTGTCATTAGCTTAGTTAGATACTTATTTGTGCTGCACTTTATCTTTCTTTCAACATTAACTGGGAGTTTCTTTTGTACCCCACCTTGTATTCACACCGGATGTATCTTCTAGTACCATTGACCTACTTTTGTGGTCATTTGTTGGACATTAATTAAAATAATCTTCTCTTATCTTATCTTATCTCCAAAATTCAATCAGAACATTTATTGATTAATTAGTCCAAGGAAGCATTGATATAGTCTACAGTTACACATATTAGCTTGATTAAAGAACATTGATATATTCCTAGAAATATGTTGTTGTCTGATTCCATATTATACATTGAGGCATTGACATATTCCTAGAAATATGCTGCCAACAGATGCCATCTCATACATTGAGGCATTGATATATTCCTAGATATCAGTTTGCTTAAATAATGTCTAGAGTCTAGCTAGCTTGTTACTTCATCGCCAATGGAGATTAAGGAGGCTCTCTCATACATGAAAATATTATCATTTAGGATAAAAACTTATGTTGCTACTATTTTGTGGATGAATATAAAACATGTACAAGAATGTCTAGGAAATGCCAATGCATGCTATAGTTCATTGCACTAATGAGTAGTTATGAATGGTTGTTCCTGTTATTTGTCTGCATATGTCAATTTTTGACTACCTTGCCAGTTCTATAGGATGAGCATGGGAGACAACAAACTATGTAAAGGAGTACCCTAGCCTCAAAAAAATACAACAAAAACATTCTAAAACTGATTGTTGGAACAAGCTCAGGTCTAAAATTACATTCAAACAAGAAAAGGATAAAACACTCAAGTATATAGTAGAGAACAACAAGAAATTCAAGAACCTTACCAAATATATTCATGCCCAATCTCACATATATCAGTCTGAAGAAGCCATCAACAAACTGAATAAACCACCATGTGATGTAGAAAGTTATTGCAACCAGAAATAGAACCACACTGCAAAAGTTACATTTCGCATATCGAGCGGATATAAACAACTAGATTACACTTCCAATATAAATGAGAAAAAAACAAGGCCCCATTATAAGTAACAAAATTTCCACAAAGAAACAATAAATGATAGAAATCATGTATGTGCAATACACTAGATAAGATAATAGTGTTCTTACCATCCACTCATGAACTTTTTCGAAACCCAACTTTGAAGGACATCATAAAAAACCTGGTCAATTTGACACCACCCATTAATTGTATATTAATATACTTTTCAAAAGTTTACTAAATTTTCAATATAAACAATACGAATCATCAACAAAATCATAAGTAATTGTAAGCATCATCAACATGAAATGGCTAAAAAGCTAGATGGAAAAAAAAAGCTGGAAAAGGAAATCATAAAGGTTGAAAAACACATAGTTGCAAGCCCTTGATGACCAATCTACTTTTCAAACAACTAGAGAGAATTGAAATAAATATCCCATATACTTTCTTCATCTGCCAATTAAGAAAATACAAGCCCATGTCATAATCCATAAAATACAAATTAATATGGACACAAGACCAAAACAGCTAACAAGTAATTAGTAAATGCATTGATATGCAGCCATCATTTCCATGGAAATGCTAGATAAAAAATTTCAAACTAATATGTGTGATTATATACCAATAATAAGAACTCAAAGGATTAATTTAGGAAAAATTCCCCATACATGATGCCAGATATGAAACAAAACATGGTTTGCGAACCTCTTTAGCAGAGGGCATATGAACAATTGTTCCATTAATCATTTTGAAGATAGAGAACTTTGGTGGTTGTTTTTAATGCTAACTGGAACCTCCTTAGTCAGTGACAATTGGGAATAGCTGACATAGATTCCAATTTCTACTTTGATCTCTCAGAAAGTGCTTGCTTATGATGTTTTCTTTAGTTCAGTAATAATCTAACATATTCTAGACAAAATTTTAAAACAGGAAAGCTTCCCTTTGTGTTTATTTGGGTGTTTATTATCAAGTTTGGCAGTACACGAGAAAAGGTGGTCATTGAAGTGATCATGTGATGGATAAGTGTTAAGAACCTCAATTATAATGCCCAAAGGTATATAAAAGAGGTAGTGATACTACTCTGAATATGTATGATGTGCATCTTGAAAGATGATTCATCTCGAACGAGCTCAAAACCAAGTTCAGGATTGTCAAAGCCAATAGGAATGTTTTGGAGAAAGCACAAACCTTCACTCCAGATTCCAGATTCTCTGCAACACATGCTAAGTATCAAGCTAAATTTTCAATATAAACAATACAAATCATAAATAAAATCATAAGTGATTGTAAGCATCATCAACATGAAATGGATAAAAGGATAAATGGAAAAAAAAGCTGGAAAAGGAAATCATAAAGGTTGAAAAACACCACAAAAACACATAGTTGCAAGCCCTTGATGACCAATCTACTTCTCAAACAACTAGAGAGAATTGAAATAAATATCCTATATATTTTCTTCATCTGCCAATTAAGAAAATACAAGCCCACGTCATAATCCATAAAATACAAATTAAGATGAACACAAGACCAAAACAACTAACAAGTAAAAAGTAAATGCATTGATATGCAACCATCATTTCCATGGAAATGCTAGATCAAAAATTTTGAACTGATATGTGTGATTATATACCAATAATAAGAATTTAAAATATTAATTTAGGGAAAATTCACCATACACGATGCCATATATGAAACAAAAACATGGTTTGCGAACCTCTTTAGCAGAGGGCATACGAACAATTGTTCCATTAATCATTTTGAGGATAGAGAACTTTGGTGGTTGTTTTTAATGCTAACTGGAACCTCCTTACTCAGTGACAATTGGGAATAGCTGACATAGATGCCAATTTCTACTTTGATCTCTCAGGAAGTGCTTGCTTATGATGTTTTCTTTAGTTCAGTAATAATCTGGCGTATCCTAGACATAATTTTAAAACAGGAAAGCTTCCCTTTGTGTTTATTATCAAGTTTGGTAGTAAACGGGAAAAGGTGATCATTGAAGTGATCATGTGATGGATAAGTGTTAATAACCTCAATTATAATTCCCAAATGTATATAAAAGAGGTAGTGATACTACTCTTAATCTGTATGATGTGCAGGTTGAAAGATGATTCATCTTGAATGAGCTCAAAACCAAGTTCAGGATTGACAAAGCCAATAGGAATGTTTTGGAGAAAGCACAAACCTTCACTCCAAAGTCCAAATTCTCTACAACACATGCTAAGTATCAAGCTAAATTTTCAATATAAACAATACAAATCATCAACAAAATCGTAAGTGATTGTAAGTATCATCAACATTAAATGGCTAAAAGGCTAGATGGAAAAAAAAACTAGAAAAGGAAATCATAAAGGTTTAAAAACACATAGTTGCAAGCCCTTGATGACCAATCTACTTTTCAAACAACTAGAGAGAATTGAAATAAATATCCCATATATTTTCTTCATATGCCAATTCAGAAAATACAAGCCCACGTCATAATCCATAAAATACAAATTAAGATGGACACAAGACCAAAATGGCTAACAAGTAATTAGTAAATGCATTGATATGCAGCCGTCATTTCCATGGAAATGCTAGATCAAAAATTTTGAACTGATATGTGTGATTATATACCAATAATAAGAACTTAAAGGATTAATTTAGGAAAAATTCCCCACACATGATGCCAGATATGAAACAAAACATGGTTTGCGAACCTCTTTAGCAGAGTGAATATGAGCAATTGTTCCATTAATCATTTTGAAGATAGTGAACTTTGGTGGTTGTTTTTAATGCTAACTGGAACCTCCTTAGTCAGTGACAATTGGGAATAGCTGACATAGATGCCAATTTCTACTTTGATATCTCAGGAAGTGCTTGCTTATGATGTTTTCTTTAGTTCAGTAATAATCTGACGTATTCTAGACAGAATTTTAAAGCAGGCAAGCTGCCCTTTGTGTTTATTTGGGTGTTTATTATCAAGTTTGGAAGTAAACGAGAAAAGGTGGTCATTGAAGTGATCATGTGATGGATAAGTGTTAAGAACCTCAATTATAATGCCCAAAGGTATATAAAAGAGGTAGTGATACTACTCTAAATCTATATGATGTGCAGGTTGAAAGATGATTCATCTTGAAAGAGCTCAAAACCAAGTTCAGGATTGACAAAGCCAATAGGAATGTTTTGGAGAAAGCACAAACCTTCACTCTAGAGTCCAGATTCTCTGCAACACATGCTAAGTATCAAGCACCCTGATAACTACTAGAGAAAAGGATTGGACTGCTTCTTCTTGTATTTGAGAACCTCTGGTAAACAAGGAGAAGAAACGATTGATGCAATGAGTGGATTGGATTTTAGAATTTGGCAGTGGTTTAGGATACCAAGATTTCTTTTGTCATGGAAACAAGAAAAAAAGTAGTTTTGAAAACACAACACTATTCCCAAACTTTGTTATATTAAGTTTTAACTATCATGTAATTAGTCTGTTGGGCTATGGTCTATTGATTGAGACAGGATGTCATCAGCTAATGACCCAGGTTCAAACCCCAGTGAACAATGAGCCATGCTCTTGTGTGAGAGTTGTCCAAGTTTGACAGCCCACACGATAAAGTGGAGTTTTTTGCAATAATGCAGAGTTGGGGTTCACAGGTTTCCAATCCCATGGATTAGAAAAAAAATTCACCATTACAAAAAAGAATATCACATAATTGAAGCCAATTGTGCTAACTACAATCCCAAATTCATGAGGAGAAGACCAATCAGGGATTAAAAGCATCTTCTCGCTGGACAGTTAGTACAACAACTCCTAAACAGTCTAGATACATTGGCGATGATAAGGTCAGAAGAAAAATCCAACTGAACAGTAACTACAGGCTGTTTTCAAGAGCTCGGGCTAGGAGAAGGACAATTTAGATAGAAAGAACAATAAAGTATAAAGCATAAACAAAACCAAAAAAGGATTTTGGACAAAAAACAAGCTCTAAGCATAAAAGAAAGGTTTACTCTTTGCAAAGAAGAAAAAGAATGTAGAGTTTAATGGAATCACCCACAATAGACTACAAATGATTGTGATCAACCACATAATAATAGTTGAACTTTAAAGTTTAAACTGATATCTCAATAAATGTCCAGATGTAGATAAGAAAAATTCTCCAATATCATTGAGAATAGTAATATAACATATTTCATCTGATTTCCCCGAAACAGACTTATAGAAACAGTCTAAATTTATTCAACAATTCTGGCCGAACAAAATTGACTTCCTTCATTGTAATAGATTAATCAAACCAACCGATGAGTTTATTGTCGTCAGTGAGCAAGACAAGTTGGTAAAGAATTTACATAGTGATAATATGCAGCCAGTGGTAAATTGTCACTATTCATATATTACTAGATCATTTAATTTGTATGACTACCATGAATGATAATCTCTTAGATTGATTCAGAAGATAGTTCTGACCTTTCAACAAATAAATCATAAAGCCTAATTTAGTTCTACGAAAAACTCAACCAACAAATATGTTCATAGAATACTCTATTCTAGACTAAGCAAATGAAGATACAATAGCATTCTATCTAGATTCTAGATATGGCATTGTCTATGTATGTGCTTGTTATTTCTTTTATATTTCATGAAAATGTGGAAATTAATGTGATTTTACTATTCCATGGAGTCAACAAAAGTCAGTCCAAGTAACAAAATCCAATTACCAGTCGTCAAGTTGAGAGGAGTTATATTTCTTAGGGAGATACAGTTACTACAATGAAAAACCTACAAGTTGTGGAGGTAGGGAAGCAGTAGGATATGAATTCAAGAGATCCATGATTTTACAACGTCCACAAACAAGCGGCAAGTTGTCAAATCCCCTGTTAGAAGAGAAAACCCTGGACAACAATTCAAGTAATCCAATAACTTAATGAATTGATACTTATATAGGTAAAGCTTAATGCCTCTATCTAGGGCATGCAGATGTGGAATTTTCACTGTTTACTCCCCTCCCTTCCATGTCCTTTTTAAGGTGGAAGAGAACTTAGTAGAAGGGAAAACCCTGGGAAACAATTTGGGTAATCCGATAACTTAATAATATACTAATGCTTCTATGGGTAAACCCTGTATTCTTTCCAGTGTCTTTGGGAATTTCACCATTCACTCCACTCCCCTCCATTTTGAAGAGGTGAACTGTTGGATTTTTCACCATTCAGTCTCCTCCCCTCCTTTTAAAGGGGGTAGTGGAGTCATCTATTGATATTTTCACCGTTAGTACCCTCCGCACTCCTTTTTGAGGGATAGTACCCCAAGTCATGGAATTGCACGTAGGTTTTCTATGGTGTTTGAAAATTATAATGTAGTCTGTGTGGGCCTTCCAAGCCACAGTTTTCAAAATGGGTGCCTAATAAGGAGCCTTTCCCTGAGTCTTACTATTTCAAATCCAAAAAATTGGATGTACAAAACAAAAGAATAAAAATCATATGTGGGTAAAGGAGTGGAAAGTGAACAACCTTACGACTGGACTAGTAAGCATTGGGAGAATTGGGGGAACTCTTGGCAGGATCTTCAATGTTTCCTCTACCGGGAATCAACATTTCCCTATCTCCACTCCCATGTGCACACATCGCAGCAGCAACAGCCAAAGGATCTGCCAACTTCTCCTCACCCATAAAATAACTGACACCCAACAAACTTCTTCTTCTTCTTCCTCGATTTTGACCCAAATTCAAACCCCCAAGTCTGTTCACCTGCTTTCTTAGAAATAAAGGTTACCAAAACTGTATGCTCAACTCAGAATCCCAAATTCCAATTCCAAATCCAGATTCCAAATGGATTGATGGGTTTGTAAATTCAGATGGATCGGCAAATAGACAGACCTGCATTCAATCCCATCTCCACATAGACACATCGATTGATTAAATTGCATCCACCCTTCGTCGCCATTTGTGTCTCTTACTTTGCCTTGTTTGCTAAACGTTTCCTCTTCTTCCTGCCCTTTGTGTGTTTGACTCTTGTCGAGCCAAATAAAATATTTTATTCCGGAGCCTATTGCTAATATTTTTGGTGTCCTAAACAATGAGATTTATAAAGTTCTTTATCATTTTATTAAATTGAAAATGGAATGGTTCATATTATATTACAGAGTTTTCAAGAAAATATTTTAAAATTTTAAATTATTGTTGCAGTCATGATCTTGGATCCTAGTCTTATGGAATAGAGGTTCAATTTGAATGTCTATACATGTTATTTTGGAGAGGAGATTGAGGGCCAATAGTAAATTGACTATATGCTTTGAATAGAGATTAGAGATTAGGTACAGACTATTTAGTCCTATAGGGGACAGTCTAATGGTCAGTCCGGACATTTGACTCCGGCTAGACCTTGGTTCAACTCCAGCACAGCTTGAATATCTGCTCACCATGTATTCTCTGGGAAATGTTTGTAATCAGTATGTATTCTTGACACTACTTTTAATCTCGGCAGGCCTTAAAAGACAAATAAGTTCAAGGCTCCGCACTTCCATGTGAAAAAAAAGACTATTTAGACCCAACGTTCAAAATTGAACCCTTCTCATCCCTTCCAAAGGGTTCTCACCCTTCCTAGAAGTGTAAATTTAAAATTGCCCATCAAAAAAAATTTAAATCTGGATTTTACCCTTCCAATTAAGAAAGGCATAATTTAAATTGACATTTCAAAAGAAGGGAAACATTTGAAATTACCCGTACATATAAATTTCTCAAGATATTGAAATTCCTATGCTATAAAGTTCAACTCATCATTCAAAATATTAGAAATATGATAAATTATAATCACTTACTCACTCATGGAATTTACTCACTGCTTAGTTGTGCAAGATGACCAGTAATCATTGATGGCTAGAGGCACTAGCCATCGAGATGTGACTCTGACTCTCAAGTCACTTGGGGCTGCAATCTAAAGTGTGGCAATGTGTCAACAACTATGACTATAACAAAAAAGAACAACTACTAGGCCCGAAACGAGCTCAAAACTTTGTGCCTACTACCTATGTGAACCTCGCTACCAATGTCCACTCTTTTTTCATCAAAATGAAATTCAAAAGGCCGGTTTGATAAGTCCTCCTCGACAAGACTTCATTTATTGCATGAATATCATGGACTCGCGACAACTATAAAGAATACTTGATGTCATGCAAATACAAATAATGGCATGTAGCTAGGATCACAAACTGTGCAGAAGCTGATTTATGCATTGTTATAGATAGGTGTCATTGGGCACATGATATGGAGAAACAATGGTGAGTAATAAAATTTAAAAAAAATTATTAGCTCAAGAATAGTCTTCAATTTTATGGGTGGTATGATCGTGATGTAATATCCCTCCATCCTTCCAAACATTTGTGGTTTCTCACAACATTTTTCCTCAACGCTACCAAAATACATATAAAATTACTTGTCTTTACATCCTCTTCTCTTTAAATCCTCATCTCATAGTCATAAATAAGGATTATTATGCATGCACATCCCCACCTTATAATACGAATTGGGTCAAGGCGCAAAGACAACCATAAAATATTAAATGTGAAGACACAAAGAGTTTGAGACAACTATAAGTAAGTCTTATACTAAATTTACCATATAAGTCTTTAATTAACACTATCAACTGAGATTTGACACGTTGGATTGTTGTGATCTTCTTATCACTCCTTACCAATGTGATTGCAAGGCAATCTTTCAAGGTGAAGTCCATAATTTTAGGTCTTCTTCCTCATTATCATGCCTTTTGGTAAGACAATAAAGAGGGTAGTGACCTGCATCAGCATGGAAAACGGTTTTGACATAGAGGTTATACACATTAATTGTTTTCATTAAATAAATTAAATTCCTACCCATGACTATCGATTCATTTAATCGTGGACTGGTAAAAAACACAACAAATTTTAGAGCCTCGAGCCCTTAATTATAGCTCATACCTAGAACTTTCTCAAATCTAGCCATTAATAAACTTCTTTCGGTATTTTGGTTCACTTTAAAAGGCAGAGTGTTGAGACTCATACATGCATTGAGTTGCAAGGATTCAATTGACTTAGGCATGATTACATTTCCCCTCCATCCCATACATGTATGCTTTCATGACAAGTATTGAACAAAAAAGTTTGATACCCCAACCCCAGTTATGCTAGCTTTGCTAAATTGCTTGGTACGTAGGAACCTAACTTTCCTTTGGAATGCACTTAGTCGGTTTTGCTTCAATGGTGTAGCAGGTATAAAGATGGTCAAGAGAAAATTCGCACAATTGGTTTGGTGGATCTCTAAAGATCGAGGTGCATGGCACCAATATTACTAATAGAAGGTGTTACAGTCTACAAAATTTAATTTACACTTCATTGTCAAATTTGCAATTTTTCATGACACAATTAAAAATGACTAACATAAATGACTAATTCCTATTCGTCTAGATAGTCATTTTTTATGCCATGACTAAATTAGTTGTCTATGTTAGTCATTTTTAACTCTGTCACTTATTATCTAGTCATATTTGTTAACTGGTGACTAAATTAGTCGTTTATAGTTGGATCAATCAAAATTGCTCATATTTAGTAGTAATCACTTGAAAAACCTTTGGCGACTAGAAGTTTTAGTCACCTAGTAGCTAATTCCTCATTTTGTACTAGTGCTAGGCTTATTTCTATATTGAATGCATTTTTAGCATTATCAAGTACATAAATTCATTTTTTTGAAAATCTTGTAGGTACTTTCTCTATTACTCACAGTTGATGGACATGTTGTTTTCTTTTTTGGAACCTAATCATTCTCATAGTAATTTATTAGAATGATATTTTAGCAAGGTATTCCATATATATTCTCTTTCTGCTCCGAGTCTATCTCAATTGGGTGTATATTCTTCATTCTATTGAAATTTTTTTTGTTTCCTGGTAATCAAATATCATGTCTTAATGTTAATCTATTTAATCTATTTTTGTTTCACTTTTTCACTATTTGGTATCATGATGCTAAAATTGGCATGTTCAAGCCTGCACTTTTTTTAGTTTAAGCTTATCTTTTGTATGTTGGTTATCATCTTGTTAGGTTGTCATATGTTTGATGCAGCGAAAGATAGACTCTCTTATGCACTATATTCAAGTAAGCATTTAATTTGTTCCAACCAATTCTAGTACAAATTCTTGAGTCAATGTAATTTACTATTGTTGTAAACATAATATATTCATTTGCATTGCATGTCATAGGTGTTGTAATTTGTTTTCTATTAAAATATGTGAAGATTCATCTGTCCATATTCTAGTCAAATCTCTCAATCATTTAGTAAAATGTAAAATCCTTCTATTCGGGACTTATAGGCCATGCATGCATTTAAACATTTAGCAACCTATAGTTCTCAATTAAAATCCTCCATAAAGAAAGACAAGAGTGATGCAAACGAGTAAGTACTGATGTCATTAAATATCTACCCAATATTTATTCAATGCTATGGAGTAACTCTAGTTGGAGTCATTCTAGAGAAAACTTAAGAAACCTTCAAGTTTGAATGATAGCTTGACATGAAAACATTACGTTAGTCATGTGGATGTAAAGACATAGGTCTTGTTTCACAACCTCAATGCCCATATTTTTCTTTACTAACTTCATGGAAGCAACCTACAACATTGAACATCCTAGAAACATGACTAACTACCAAGATTCATGATATAATAATCAATTATTAGCCAAAATGACAATGATTTCATCTACTTATGTGCTGAGGAAACATGAGATTTAAGATAAGATAGTTGCTTTGGCACTCTCACGTTGTACTTGTTGTTGTTGGATGTACTTTGTGGTCCCATTGGCTACCTATGCGGTCATTTGTCGGACATTAACTAAATTATCTTAAATATAGGGATCTGATTTGTCCTATTTTAGCTCAATTTTGAACTTGTGACAAAGGAAGTGATGAATTTAAATAGTTTTAAACAGGAATGTAAATGTGTATGAATGTTGTATGCTTTAAATCCTTTTCTTCATTTGGTGTCTTTCCATTGGTCAAGCCTTGTGATGTTCAAGTTATGTACCTTTTCTAGGGGGACTTGTGTTACGCTATTAATCATGTTGTAGAATATGAATAATCTTTTTTATAAATTAGAACCCTATGATACTTTTGGTTTATTCGGGTTTTGTAAACTTCTTCAATGTGAATAATATCTAGGATTTTATGTGCAAAAAGTGCATACAACAGGGTGCCCTACAATTGTTTAATCCTACCAATGCTTGTTGATTGTTGAACAGAAAACCAGTCTTCCCCTTTTTGTTTTTGATTGGTCATGTTTTCCTTCACCATTTGTTTTCATTTTTTTATCTTAATACAAGTGAACTAACATTAGGGTTTTGGGTTAAAAATGTGGCTTTTTCGCTAAAATTTCAAGGGTATGTTTTATTCTTCAATTTTTGAGTGGAGAAAGTCGTTTCCTTTCATAAGCTAGTATTGAGATAGAAGTGTTGGTACTTATCTCATTTGAATTATTAGAATTCAGGACAAGGGTGTTGGGTAAATGATGGAAAGGGATTGGCTGGTCTTGGATTCTTAGGTCCTTCCTCCAGAAGGAAACAAGTGTATATGTGCTAGGCACTATATCACTGGAGTCTCCAATGTGTATATAGATGGATTTTAGTGATGTTCTTAATAGTCCCATTAACTGATTTTTAGCTTCCAGTAGACAATAATTGAATCATTCTTTGTTTCTTTCTAGTCATTCAAATCTTAGATTCTCTGTTATGTTTGTGATTTAGTTTGTTGTTAATATATTTTTTGTGTTAATAGAGTCAAGTATGTTCAGTAATTTAGTTTGTTGGCTATATTTCAAAGTATAATTCCCATGAAATACATACTAATGTTGCAGAAACTCTTTGTACGATAACACTTTTAGCTTCTTTTGCCTTGGCTTCAAAGATTTCAAGCCCAAGGTTTGGAGTGCAATACATGCTTTTGTATGTAAAAAATTGTCACTTTTTAAGTCTGTAACTGTGTTGACCCAATTCTAGACTAATAATCATTATTTTGTATGCTTGAATGATGTAAAAATTGTTTGAATATCATCATTGTCAAGAAATAAAAACTTCTTAAAGGGTGCTAGCTCAATGGTGGAGCACCTACCTAATTACAGGCAGGAGGTTGGTGGTTTGATTCCTCCATGCCCTATCATAAATGTGTGACTACAAAAACGAATAAATTCACATATATACGACTATTAGTATATAATTTCTCGTATCTTAGTTGTGTTTAGCTTAGTCATTAATATGTTATCATCTAGTAGTTTATTTAGCCGTATATTTCGTCATTAATTGTTGCAATCGGTGACTAAATCAGTGGCTAAATCAATGACTAAATCCATGACTAAATCATTGATTATCAATCACTAAATCAATGACTAATAAGTCAAACTATTAATGACTAAGTGAAATACGACTAAGTTGGTCAAGTTATAAGATAGTGGAAATTAGCTATTATTAGTCGTCGACTAGAAAATAGTCGTTTATAGCCTGATTTTAGTCATTAATTTCTCATTTTGTATAGTGTATAGATAGCTTGATTGACTAACCAGGTTGCTACCTAGATAGTGGAGCCTGGACATTATTCCATATTCAAAACAAAAATCCTTGACAGCACACAACCTGCTCCATCCAATTTATTTTGGTAATGATAATCATGTCCCAAGAGGTGTTGTGAATCTTCTCATTCATATGATATTAACTAACTCAAAGTCCCATTTCGAATTTCTTAAATTCCAGCTGGAGGGAGTTTTGACTTCCAAGGTTAGGGCTTCAATCTCTACGTGGCTATTAATTTTTCAATCCAAGAAACTGATAGACACAAGCAAGATATTTCCTTTATAATCTCTAACAAGGCCTCCTTCCCTTGAAAAACCTAGATTGACTTAATATTTTTCAATCAAAATTAAGCATAATTCATCCAATGGACAGTTGGAACCATCTTTACTCACAAGTGTTAGTTCCTAACCATTACCATGGGTGAGTGTGAAACATTGAAAAAAGCATTAACTTCACATTTTATGTGGTCACTTCATCCACACCTGATTTCGGATAGAACATATATTTCCCTTTTCAACATATGTCAATCTACTCTTTGCGGGCTTTCATCCCTTTTTGGTGGAAACACTATATATATCAGCATTTTCTATACTGCATGATCCAACAAATTATTTCTACCACTCATTTTGTCAACTTTGTTTGCCGATAAGCCACTTCACACTGGAATTTGAAAGTTTGATTTACAATATTGCTCTTCAAATATGAATACGCAGAACTGAAATCTAAGGGAATTGTTTCACCCTTACTACTAGTACTATGGAATCAAGGAAAACATGCCAAATTATGTCATCTTCTGCATGGATTCCAACTCATTTTGATGATGTTACACTAGGATTTTCTATGATGTGTTAATGACTACTAAAAACATAAAATTGACCTTCTCTCTACTTCCCGAAAGAAGACCCCCCCTCTCTCTTCCTTACAAAAGATAATTTATATGTGAAACCATCTTACAAACTCCAAATAAAATCTAGGTTTACTATCTTAACATATATCTAATAATGAAATCAAAATAGACGAGGTCTTGACAGATTTATGAGAAATCTGGGTAGACTAATTTGTTACAGAAAACTAGGAATTGTTGGAACACTCGAATAATAGTCTTTGAATCTAGAGTTGGTTTGATTATTGATCCCTTGCTACCAGATGTGCTCTGTTACTTGTCCATCGAATATTTGAAGGCTTCCTGAAATGCTGGATTTAATCCTCTCATTGTTGATTATATGCCTAGAAATATGGGGCTGCCAAAAATAGTTTGCCTTGATGACTCAAGTCATAATTAATTTTCCATCTGTATTTATGATTTTTAATACTTTTAATCAATCTAAATTCTTGGATGCCAGATACTTTTTCACCTGGAAAATGGATCAACCTCTTTTGAAATTTCCTGTAGAAGAAGGTTTCCACTCTGACCAGTATTCAATTTGTCTTCTTCAAGAGACATGTGTAAACATAACAACAAGAATATCCTTATGTTCAATATTTTCCTTTCAACACTTAAACCTGTGTCATTTATTCTTTGAAATCACCAGCATGGGCCTCAATCTAAGTTTGCCATTTAATTGATAGACATGTAAAAATATATTGAGAACTTATGAAAAAGAATAAAATCCAATTCCAACTCGGTAGCCTGCATAAAACTTATAAAAATATAAAAACTCCTTCTCAGAGATGCGTTGGCTGATTATGGATATGTAGTTGTCGAATTTTATTATCATTCTTTCTAATTATAGCACAAACTATGTGCAAGCCTTTTCTTTTAATTAGTTTCATTCGAAACTTTCCTTGAGCTTGAGTCATTCAAAATGTAAACACTTTTAGCACTTATGGTCTCTATTTCGAACGCCTGAATGCTTTGACAAAAATCACCCTGACATTTGTTTTAGCACTGATCTGGATATCGATGTTTAAAACTTGAATACAGGATTGGGCTTTCATTTTCTAGCTATGGTATTTGGTACTTGTTTAACCTTGAGGACAATGATCAATACAAATCTCTCAATCATGAGAATATGGTGTAAATATATGTTTTTAACATAGCCTTTGAACAATGTTTCCTAGCATGGAGCGCTTATCCTTCGAGCCACCACAACGCATAATTCAATCTTTGAAATTCTAATGAGGGTTTTACTTAGGTTGGATTAAAAAATTGTAAGGTGACTATTAACTAGTAGCTTGGAGAATGAAACAATTTGGCATTGAGAATGGACTTGTTGGTCTGGTTTCTTAGAACTTGTTCTACATTATCCTTCAATTTTATGAGCACTTAGTGTGTGAGGGGAAATTTACTTAGTGAGAGAGTGTTTCATGGGAGAGAATCTCAATGATGGGTGTTTTTATCTTCTAACACTTTTTCATCTACTTTTGACACGTGGACAAGTATGGCACATTTAATTGGAGAAGCATTGCTGGAGGGCACACATGTTGCATGAAAATAGTTGGAGTGGATGATTTTTCACATGTGGGAATGTGCATACCCACCTTGGAACATGTAAGACACTCTATTTGGGTTGTTTCTTGGATAATCACACTCAGCGCGAATGGTTATGTATCCATCTAATTTCTTAACACTTAGATTCGAAAAGAGCACCACCTAAGTGCGATATTGAGGGATTTGTGTTTGGAGTGGATAGGGTGCTTGTACTAAACTCAATGGTAGCTAAATCCTATGATAAAGAATGTCGGAATATTTCAAATTAGTGGATTTATGTCAAACCATGATTTTGGGATCAGTGGAGGATGAGAGAACGTTTAGCGCACTGCCATTATTGAAGTCAAAGTTGAGGAACAAGATTGATAAAAATGGGGATACATGCTTACGATTATATGTAACAAAGTATGAGGTTGACAATTTTCCATATGAAATATCATTAGCTCTTTGGCGATCAAATCATGAAAGAAAGGGAGAAAACAATATCACAAATTTCTATAATGAACTTGATATGAAACATAATGTTTACAAAGATCATAATCACGGTTCATCTGGAGAAGTTCATGTTTAGAATGTCAAAAATGAGGACCAGGGCCAGAACGTGAATTGGAAAATTGATTTCATATAATATTTTATATGATCTAATACACATGTGAGACTCTTGAGTCTATTTTTGTTCTAGGCGTTCCATGTACCCTTGTTGGTGATCACTATATGTGAATTTGAGGTTGTTTTAGGTAAAAATAGATTCTACATTGTACTTTTTTGTTGTAACATTGATGATTTGAGATACATTACTTTTATGCAGCTTATTTTAATATTGATGGTTTGATATTTATATCTTACATTGTCTCTTTCTTGTATGTGACAGGAAATGACACTGGAATTTGAGAAAGATAGGCCTAGGAGCTATCTCTTCACATAGACAATGTCCTAACATTAAAGGATAAATAACTAATTTGACAACACTTTCGCTAAGCAAGAATGGGCTCATTGAAGTACATGAAACCATGTTGGTGTTTAGCACGAATATCTTGACAAATTTTTATGGTTTTTTTATTGCTTTTGTTTGAAGCATTTTGTCGATTTTTGAAGTTTGTGTGTATCTTGGTTACATATTGTGGTAGTCCCTTGAATGCTTATAGTTCTCATTTGATGGTTGTTTTAACCCTTTGTTGTAGCTTGAATAAATATTGGTTTTAGTTGATTTCCATTGATTCAGGGTTTGAGAAAAGAAATTTTTATTACCTTTTAGTTGCATGAATTAATTTTCTTCACTTTTTCGATTCTTTTATGCTAATTGTATATTTTCTTTGTAAATTCTTATCGTTATTAAAAAAAAATGAACTCTATATAGCTAAGTGAATAGAAAAATAGTCTATGCACTAGGTTCCTATGCATTGATCGTAGGATACCTATTGGAATGAGACCAACATTCATCTAATGCAATAATCAATTGGCATAATTACAATCCATAATTGTATTAGCCTCCACCTCCACAATTGGCTAGTGGAGGCCAAGATCGAGCATAATGTATGATTCAATCAGTTTATCAGTTTGTCAAGATTCAGGTACCCACATGTCCGCTGGACCATTAAGGGACAAGATAGCAAGTGGAGTCCCAACTTTCCCTGAATCTAGTCAGTGCAGTTGTGTTTCACTGACACTTTCCAGTTGTGACTCATGAGTCTACATGTTTATTTGTTGATGATGTGATTCATGTTATTTGTTCCTCTATTTTTACAATATTTAATAAATCAGTGAAATATTCGCCAGTTTTTACAATTTTTTATAATGAAGTTAAATATTCTCTAAGATTTTATAATATCTTATGACTTAGTGAAAGATTCACCAAGATTTTACAATATCTTATAACTTAGTGAAAGATTCACCAATATTTTAAAACATTATATAATAAAATGAAAGATTCGCTCATTTTTATATAAATACATATTATATTATTGATAAAATTTCCTTCAAAATTTTCTATATATCAGAGAGATTCGCCCATTTTTTATACATATAAATATAGGGGGGTTCTTAAAATAATCCCTGTTGCCAACAAAAAAAAACTCATTGTAGATGAGACTATAAGCCATGAGGTAGTTTCCATCCTCTGTGTTGCAATCCTCTCAAGAATTTCCCCATGTCACATTTACAAAAATCAATTAACTAAAAATATTATATTCCTAAACTCATTTTGGTCGATGCTTCACAATATTTTTATAAGGATAATCAATCTCACCATGAAAATATCATGTAGTGGAGAGGACTGTTCTACTGGGATAGCTAATGGACCAGTTGGGTAGACAAACTTCTCTATTGTTTTCATGGGGGTAGGCTCAGATGTACTTGTAGAAAATACAAATGCAACCATTATAGATGTAGCTATGGTGGTTGTTATTTTAGTTTCCATAATGGTGGGTGCAAATATGTAAGAAGGAAATGTGGAAGGGTGTAGAAGATAGGATGATAGGAATTTTTAGTGATATACCCCTACCAATTATATGATAGAGGAAAGTGTCCTAGAATGGGAAATGAATGTGTTGAGGGATGGACAGAGGGGGGAGGGGGGATAGAAGGGAGTTGATGGGAAAAGTGGGGAGAGTGGATGGAAGGGAATTAATAAGTGGAAGGGGGAGATTTGATGGGAGGGGATTCATGGATGGAGGGGGGACAGTGGATGGAAGGCCATTGATGGGAGGAGGGGAAGGGTGGATGGGAAGGAAGTCATGGAAGGAGCGAGGTGAGTGGATGGAAGGGAAAGTGTGGATAGAGGGGGCAGGGAGGGGGGCGATGAACATATGGGGGGGAGTGGATTGGAGTGGGAGGGGTGTAGATGGAAGGGTGGGGACACACCAGTGGCTACACCTGGCATATTAACTAGATAGAAGGGGGGGATGGAATGGTGGAACTCACAACAAATTGTGGTGCTTATATAGACATTTGTAAGATCATAATTTAGTAAAAAAAAATAGAATTCAACCATACCAAGTCAAAAAATAACCAAATTAATAGTGTACTTATATACACATGATACTTGGAATAGGGTGATCTGTTGATCTGAAACTGAGAAGCATTCTCATCAAAATCTATGGACACTTGTGGAAACATGACAATATTGAAATTCAGTTTATATAAACAACAATAATAATATTAAACATAATGACAAATATACTTAATTAATGATGCGATGGGAAAATTATAAGGTGTTACCCTAACTCATGGGAAAATTATAGGGCATGGTTTATACATGGGAAAATGTAGGGACAAACAATGTTCCTAGATACTTATATGGTGTCATTACCAACAAGTCTTAGAGTTGTATCTATCGATGGATGGTTGTTTGTCTTAGGTTTTGGTAGTGACAATGGCCATTAGTCTTGTTATGTATTATTAGTAATGTTGAGTCTTTCTAATCCTTTTTTTGAACAATTTAATGTATGATCTTGGAAGTAAGTGTTTATTTCTAATGCAGTCCTTTTAATTCCTTTGGTGGTGGTTATGGTTCCCTCTGACCATTAGGGATTGGAATATTTTCTAACTAAAAATGTGCACTAGATGCAAATGATAATGTCACATGCACCATGAATTTTGGAATTTTAATAAGGGTACAACTTAATCAATGGTATCACAATGTTTAATCTCCCTCGAAAATGTGATATGGTCGTGATTGCATGAGGCTTGAAATTTTAAAGGAACACAACATGGCCATAGCCATATTGAAGTTATGAATTTTTGGATCCATGTGTTGCAGTGTATTCATGTAAGGGTTGAAATTTCAAAGGAAGATGATGTGGCACAATTGTTGTGAAGTTTTTAACTTTCAAAGGAACATGTTATGATGTTTTCATAATTATGTTCAAAAAATTGATTTAGTGGGCTATGATTGTGCACCATATAAACTTCTAACCCATGGATCCATATTAGGAATAGGTAGGAACACCATGGAACTTTCATAGGGATGAATTTTAGTCATGATCATTATAAAGTATAACTATTTTTTTGTATAGGAGTGATGTGGTGCATGTTACATGGAGTTCAAATTTCAAATCCTTGTAGTGACAATAACACTCTCCACCACTTATTTCCTTTCGTTTTTTATGCGATGGAACAATTATTCTAGATAGCAAGTTATCCAACGGAGATCTTTCATAACCCGAGTGTTTTCCATAGTTGCATGTAAAAATTATTGAGTTATTGGATGAAAGTGCAATATCATAGTTCTAGGAGAATAACAACTTAGGAACAGTTTTTAAAGCATCAAAGGTTTTTAAAGATCATTGTTGGTCCCCATTTTGTCACCATTTTTGGGTTCAATACTTCGCATATTAACACATGTTTTGTTACTTTTTAGTGTCTTTTGCACCATGAAGCTAACTATTCAAGCCTCAGGTATGAATAAATTTAAGGTTTATATCAATTTTATTTATTATCATCATTTTATGGTTTCAATGATTAAATTGGCATGATATGGAGCGCATTCACTATATTAATTCATGTGTATTATTGTTTGCAAGTTATATGGTATTTTAGGAAGGCTAACAAGCAGACACGCGTTCAGCTAGATATATGAGCGTATCCAGCTTGTTGTCCATATAAGCAAATAGACTGCGCATTGTTGGTAGCATATTTATGTGCATTAAAGGCACAGGAAAACAGCCAGGAACCGTCATCACCACGCGCTAGCATCTCAGCATCGGTCTTCTTTTGAAAGAAGTTCCCATCTCATATCTCTGCATGACACCTTGATGCCAACTCTGATTTGGATTGAAGTCATAAGCCACATAGCGCGCCAGAGGAAACCCTATTTGCGAGAGAAGAGGAGTTGTTAATGTACTTATTTGACCTTATGACTGCCTTATCATGAAGAGCAGTCGACCACTAAAGGGTCGACATGCTTGCCTCCATTGAACGATGTATATATAGATGCTGTCATGCGACTTAGGAACTGCTTCTTGAAGTCTGGAGTCTGATTTTTTGTCTTTTATTTGATCAGTTCAATCTAAAAAACTCTGTAATGATACCCTTTTATTTTAATGAAAGTCATATTGCGCTGTGTATGATCGTGTGTGATTAGAAGAAGCATAAATCTGTTCCCCGGTAGGGCCCCCGACAAATAGAGTCTTTAAAACTTTTGTCTAGGTTTTGTTATTTCTTTCCTCTGCAATTAGTATAATTTTTTCTATAAGTTGTTTAGTTTTGTTTCTGTAATCATTCATGTTTCTTGTAGATTTCAGTTTAATATTATGTTGAGCATGTAAGTTCGTTTTTATCAGTCAGCAACCGGTTGTGTCTAATATAGTTTTCAAGCTTTTCGCAAAGTCTGTATAATTCCTTGCTTGGTTTATAGATTTAAATTATAGTAAATTTAGTTTTGTTTATTCCATTTTGTATCATGAATTTTATTAAGAGTATGTTAGTTTGTTAAAGGATACTTTGAATTATGAAATTAGCTTAGGTTATATTGCTATGGAATTCAGTCATTAAAGTAGGCTTACTTCTTGCTTTTACATTGCAGTAGTACATGCATGAGGCAGATTCCCTTCAATAAAGCATTTAAATTTACTATTTCCTTAAATTTTTAACATTTTATTTAAACAGACTGTCATACAGACAGTCTATTCCACCTTTTATACAGACCTTCATTTCCACCTGTTATACAGTTGCTCATTCAGTCCTGTGTGTTTTTAATTTGTTTTAAAGTTTATCTTTCTAGTTTTCTGATTCTATCTGAGTAGTAATGGTTAGATAATTTTTATATTTTCTTTTAAATACCTTTAGATAAGATTGTTTAAGACTTCTTGATAAAACTCATTTGTCCTTCCTCTTTCTTTTTACCTTATGCATAGGAATTATGTTATGTAATTTAACTCATCTTATTGATATGTAATTAAGCCTTTGATTTAAGTTGTTCCTTTGTATATAAGTTTTAAATTACATGCATTGATAGATTAGGTGTTTATAATACAATTTGTTCTTTTAAGTTATACAGTTGTGAAAAGGATCTATAAGATAGAACTCAAATCATCCTTGTAATTTTTATGTTTGTTCATAAACTATGTCTACCCTCATATAGTAAATATGAGTTATTGGGTATAAACAATCATGTTTACTATTTCTTGTAACTGGACATTTCTCAGTTTGCACATTTTTGTAGAGATCAAACTAGACTTAATTCCCTTTAGCTTTTATACTTCTTTTGAGAGCCATTTTGATACCTCTCTTGCCCCAGTTCCTATTACAGTAAATGCTTATCCTCAAAATAATCAAGGAGAGTGGAATTAAGATGATTTAGTTAGTGCATGTATAGTTTCTATTTGATCATTGTCAATCCTTTTTAATGTAGTCATTCTCTTAGGTAAAAATCAATCTCTCTAGATAGAATAGTTTATTGTCATAACACTGTTTATATCCAGACATTTATAGATAGTTTGATGTTACCATTGTTTTCATTAACTTAACTAGATCCTTAGGAGTTCAACTTAAGACCTTTCAATTTTTGGCTTATTAAAGTATTACCATGCCACTCTCTACCTTCACATATATTTTGTAGCAACTCTAAGCCTACTAACCCTGATTGGTAATTAAATATTAGGTAAATTATTCAAGAAAATAATTTTCCCAACAATCATGTTACAATATATGTTCATGAACATAAAATATAGCCACCAAGTAATATGAGTCAATACAATCACCATTCCCTTTTAACTATAAAACAAAGGATTCATTTCCATGAAACAAAGAATATTTCGAAATTGAAAAAGGCTCCCCAAGTTCTAAGACTTGGGGAAATTGCCCAGTTCAATAGATTCATTTTGTAAGGATCATGACGAAGTTGAAGAAGAGTGAAGGGGATGAAGGGGATGAAGGGAATAAAGAAGATAATGATTTTGAGCCACAAGGAAAAAAAATTAGGAAGATTTGAAGCTAGCTCACAAGAAAGAAGTCATAAATGCATCGATCTAAAGCTTAAAAAGGGTAAAAATGGTGGTGGGGTTGGATGTGGCATTGTACTAGGTCAAGGGTTTGATGGATAATATGTTGGTTGGGAGGTTTATGGGTAATTTTATGAAAGGTAAATCTCTTCATTCATACCTCATGGAGTTATGACATCTAGTCTTAGTAAATACACATGTTTTTCATGTTTTTAGATTGAATACATGTGTAAGTTATCATAATTTTTGTGGTCACTTCCTTCACATGATCCAAATTGGGAAAATTTATGTCCTCCCACGTTGATTATGGAATCACAGCTCTAAAAAACTATACATTCAAATGACAAAGGTTAGAAAAAAATACTTTAAATTTAGCTATTTAAAAAAATTATATATTGCATAAGTAAATATATACTCAATGATTGAACATAAATTAAAAAATGTGCTAACTTTTTCCATATAACTGCCATGTATAGGCTCCTACGTTGAGCCGTGGAAAGTATGCCTACAGTGAGAACAAAAATGTGGCACTATTCACATTGTAGTGAACAAATCAACATGACTACAACTAGTGACTGGTCTCTCCTCAGTCTAACCCAAATAACCTACATTTGTGTCTCTCCCATGCTCATCATCATGTGTGTCTACTCGATACATCACCAAAAATTTGTTGCGTTTAAGAAAACCACATGCAACACATCTCATTGCCTCATCAATCTCATCAAGTCTATCAAATAGCTAAGGTGGTTGTGGAAGGGTGTTAGTTTCATGCTTAGGAGCGAGTGGCCCTGTTAGTGGGTTTTTCCTAGAAGTAGGTCAATCTTGGGCAAAGCCAAGACCAACACCCTAGAACTCAGTAACATAAAAGTAGTTGACATGTAAACCAAGAACAAACTTATCGCATAGCTTTTAAAGGAAATACAGTGGAACGTCCCTATTATTTCAAGGAGGTTTATCGAACACCATGAACCACCTCTTCATCCAATTATCTTTACATGGTTGGAAATGGCACAAGTCCATGCACACACATATATTTGTGACAATGGGTGCTTGGCTTGTTCTGGGATCATAGAACTTACTATAAAGATTGGATTCAGAAATATTCAAGTATTTGATTCTCTCCTTACTCAGGTTACTCGAATAAAACACTCTCATTCTATCCCTATATTCAGCCATATATGTTAATTGAGAATGAGCATGGTGAAAGGAATTAATGATGTTGTCCAATGAGATGACAAGGGACAACCAAGATGGTCCCCTTACGCTTCTTAATTATTAAATCAAATTCCTTAATTGAACTAAGTTATGGTTGAGTTCTTCTTGTGGGTTTTGATTGGTTTTTGGATTAACATTTATCAGTGGTTGTTGGTTTTCATTGGGTTCCAAGTTAATGTTTTCTTCTCGTTGTTGGTTCTTATTGAATTCCATTGCATATGGATTATATATGGTGTGCAAATTAAAAAATATTCATTGTTTTACGATTTTGTAATTATTAAAAATTGAATAAACAAAAAAAAAACAATGAAAAAAAAATGTTAGTTACCTAGAGAGATGCTTAGATTCGCCTTGTCCTTTGTTGGATGGTTGAATTGTTGTGTGTACACATTTTGGAAGGGAGATTTTGTTCCTTGTTTTCGATCGCGAGGTTGTTTAACAATAAACAACTCACAACCTTTTTTATGTTTATCAGGAGCGCATTTGGGATCCTAATGCGCACATGCTAAGAACGTGCACATGCTCTTGTTACTTTGCAAATGTCAAGGTTCTACAATAACTATCCAAAAATGTATGCGCAATTATAAAAGTGTGTGTATGCTTTTGTGATTTTGCATTAGGGCAACCCCATTGCAATGGTTTTGGGGACCATCTCCATACACATACCCAATTCTAGTATATATTTATGAAAAAAATTGACTATAAAGAATTAATTTATAATTTATAAATTAATGAAATGTTTTAAATGATTTTTACAAATTTAAAATCAAATTAAATAATTTTTAAATGATAAAATCCAATTTAACAATTTTAATTTAATATTAACTATTCAAAATCAAATTTAAATGTCAATTTCTTAAATATAATACTCACATTCTAAAATTACAATTTTAGAAACATCCCATTCAAACTATTATTTTAATTTAATATTAACTATTCAAAATTCGCATTCTTAAATTACAATTTTAAAAACATATCATTTAAGAGATCATTTTAATTTAATATTAATTATTATCCGCGAGATGTAGAACAGTTGGTGGCGGGGTATGGTTAAGACGCCCCCTAAGCTGGAAGGTCGTCGGTTCTAATCCCGTCGGATACCAAAAATCCAACCATGTTAAGGGTTGGTGCAGTCCAAGCCGGGTGCGATCCCCGGGTGATTTTGACGGCTTAGATGCCCCTGGTTCGTGGTTACTTAGCCAATGGCAACCCTACTAGTCAGGGGGTTCCACCACTTTGCCAACAAACAAACAAAAATTAATATTAATTATTCAAAATCAAATTCAAATTTCAATTCTTAAATATAATATTCATATTCTTAAATTAAAATTTTGGAAACATCCCATTCAAGCTATATATATCTTAAAGAATTTTAAACATATAAGTTGAAATTCTTTTCAAACATTTTGTATTATGCTCAGATTGTATCTTTCATTATAAGCCTTTCCAATAAATTATATGTAATCTATCACACTAAAATGCTTTGAGGTTCTTTATTATAACGCTTCACAATAAATTTATATGAAATCTTTCACTAAAATCATTATAGACCTAACATACCTAACAAGTATGTTAATAATAGCATCATAACAAATTCTCCACCTAATTAATATATATATATATATATATATATATATATTAAAAATATATATATATATTANGAATGACAGTTCTACCTTATCTATCCATATCCTTATAACAACATTATAATAAAAAGTCATGACTAAGTTTCGTTGGTGTGACAATTCTACTTCACCCAATTTGTCTCTTAATACAGCAATTTTAAAAAGCGCCTAAGACGTGTTCATGACTTGAGAAAGAATCGAGCGTTAATAATGTTATCATTTTAATATTATAAGACGTATTCATGGCTTGAGTAAGAATCTAGCGTTAATCATGTTTTAAAGGCTACGTAATCATTCGATGGTATGATTTCTAAGTTATCATTTGGGATCATAATTTTTCAAATGATACTTAACTTCCAACCTCTAACTTCTGAGGTCAATTATTTCAATTATAATAATATATTGTATTATTATCTTTCTTATATAGAATTACGAATAATTTAATAAATTAAATTAATGAGTGTTAGTTTTAAAAGTTTATATTATGTTTTCAAGATAGGATAATCTTTGTCGATTAGTTAAAGTGGTTGAGAAAAATTGACTCTCATGATAGCATTTTATATATTATATATTTTTAATCAATAATATTATATGCAATAGAAAAATAGAAAGTACATGTTTACTTTATTAAATTATATAAATATAATGAAATCCATAAATTATTTCAGATGCCCACAATTTATCTATATCTATTCATAGAAATATATTAAAATTATTTATGTATAACCAAACGTAACCAACATATAATATATATAAGCACCAAACCAAACCAACCACCAAAATATATAAAAATATATATATATATATATAAACGAAACGAACCAACCTATTAGAAATAAATTGTAATAGCCGCAATGTGCTGATTTCACAAATGTGGGGTCATGGAGTTTTCTATATAATAAATTTGAAGGTTTCGTTCGTTTTTCAATTGGTGTTTTCGTTTCTCCGATAGTTTCCTGCTGTATTGTTTTAGGTAGGAGACGTGTCCCTTTGCACGAGAGAGAGGGAAGTTAGAACAGTTTGGGGGCTGAAAGACTGAAGGATTGTAATTAATTGTAAGTATTGTGTGTTAATAATTATAAGATGTTTCCAGGATTTCTGGACGTTTTCTGCTCGTTGGCGTTATGCATTCCCTCGGGCAGGAACATACCATTAACGCTTGTACGACTCTCTGCTTTAGCTCGCGCCTTCTACTCGCTACTGCGCAGGATTGCTTCACATATACGGGCAGCAGGTGATTCCTATACCGTTAATTCTTCGGCATATGTCTACACTTATCCTACAGTAGCGATTATCCTATGGTAAATTTACTAGGCGAGTCAAATTTATCAAAGTTTATGTTTTTTTGGGTTCATGGTAATAACTTATTGTATGGTTTATGAAGAATTTATTTAAAGATTTTAAGGATAAATCTTTTTTGTCATTATGTGTATGCTTGATTTAATCATTATGTTTATTATGTTTTTTTTTTTGTGATTGAATTTTAGTTGTGTAATATATAATGTTCATTTTATATTGATATGTTTTGTAGAACAAGTAACACATGGAGATTCCACAATAATCCTTTAGTGATAGAAATTGGGAATACATCAAGCTGAGTGGGAGGAAAAGGTAAATTTATTGAAAAAGTTTATTAAAAGTCTGTGTAATCTGATCATAATTGTGCTCTCATTTTTTCCAAAAAAAAAACACAGTTTTATATAAATAAAACCATATAGTTCATGGACCTTTTGGTCATACATTTCTCAAATAAATTTGAATTGCTCTGCCTGAAAGAAGCCTACAATCTCCTAATATAACTATCAAAATACATATAATAACTTGGAGTATGCTGTAACATCATAAAAACCAAACCATGTAAAAAGATCCTAGTATAGAAAGTGCCCCAAGACATCAAAGATTATAATTGTGCATTCATAATTGTATACCATTCCCTTTTTGTTGGATCAGAATTGCTCTTAATCTTAAACTCTACACCATGATATTATTATACAACAAATATATTAATACAACATCTGAACCAGATTCAAGAAAACTTCAAAGTTTGGAATTTAAAATGAAATGTCAAATTCATTATAATATAGTTAAAGGATATCTTGTTTTAATAATAATAAAAAGTAGACAAAAGTCTTGCTTGTGTTAATGCAAAGAAGTTTCATTGTAGAAGCATCCTAAAGATTTTTAGGATCTAATTCATATAGGTGACATCCCTACGCAAATTAAAGGACAATGGGACAAAGACCAACAAAGACTTTTTCATGGTCCTAAATATAAATATGATTGGTATTTTTTGGTCTTTATTTTTTTCCAAGGAACAATCCTAACTAGTATTACTCGACCTCGCTTCAAAACACTCCACTCGAGTTAGCTTATTATCGCGTAGGATAAACGTTCACCAAATCGCCCCGCTTTGCGGGTGAATTTTGTATAGAAACCGGTCTAGATGGTTAACGGAAAGTGTTATTTTTCCAATTAAAAAATTTCTGCGATTAGATTTAGTTTATCTATACAAAATGGCCTATTTCAAAACGACCCAGATTGCCCAAATTGTAATTTAAAAAGTCGAAATCGTTGTTTCAGCAAAATATTCTCTGCCGAATTCCGGCGAGTCGAGGGCGATTTGGTGAACGCTTATACTGCTACGCTTATTATGATACCTTTTAAGTTTCTTTATGTACATGTTGATGCCAATTTTTTTCCATATCAATTTTTATATTAAATGGTTGAATTGTTTGTTTAGTGTCTACGGCCCAAGAAGTTTTGGTTGAAGTCTTGTTAACATTACCTTACAAAACTTCATGCATCTTGACCTCCAAAGTTGGATACTTTTATCTCTCTTAACTCAACGTATTATCCTAAAAATGGCTTAAAAATATATTTTAAGTAATCAATTATTTTTAATTATTAAAATTAAAGTTTTGAGTCTGGTTAAATAGAATATTATTAAATTATTCTTAATTTTTACGTATCATAAAAGTGAACTATTAAAAAATTGGTTTTTATATTTTATAAGAACTTATTAGAAGTTTTGGTTGAAGCTTTATTAACATTACTTTACAAATCTTCATGCATGAGTTTCATGAAACACTCTTGAGCTCCGAATTTGGACACTTTTATCTCACTTAACTTAGCATATTACCTTCCATTTTGATCCTAAATCCTCCTGTATGAAGATGAATGGCATGGAAATATATTTCAAGTAACCAATTATCCTTAATTATTAAAGTTTTGAGTTTGGTTAAATAGAATGTTATTATGTTATTTTTAATTATGAAAGTTTTGAGTTTGGTTAAATAAAATGAACTATTAGAGTTTAATTAGTTATTATTTCATTGAACTTTCAGGGTAATTACCATAAATATCCCTGTAATGTATTTGAGCTCATGTGGCTAGGCTCTATCGATTAGGATTTGGCACATCTGGACCTATTCATGAGCTTCATCAAGGGTTGAGAATTCCTAGTTTGTCTCATTCCATACAAACTTCTTCCTTAGTCAATATGCGATCAATGCAATTGCAGAAACAAGGGATACAATATAGAAATAACCACTTCTATCTTTTGCTCCAGGAATCAATGCTATACATTTCCATCACTTGAAGAAATGAAGGATAATCATAGATACCCAGTTAATACCTCAAGGATCCCAGATTCATTCTTCTAATACTAGATCGTGGTTGTAAGTATTTCGATAATTCAGGGATCTAGTGTTATCTTTATAAGCACACCCTTATATTCATGTAATAGTTATAAATTCAAGGGTTATGTATGTACTGATTTAGACAGAGACACTATTGAAGATATTTTGAGAGATTTCCCATGTAATCTATAAACCTCATTTTCAATCACTGAATTCAAATATTTTATGCATCTTTGAAGTGTTCTAAATTTCTTAGTGTTTGAAGTGTATTGAACAACATATTCTTGGAAGGCCCTTTTGGTATGTGTTGTAATTTTAATTATTGTACTCTTTTCCTATAATTCCCATTGGTTATAGATGCATTATTTGTATAGTTATCATTTACTTATTGTGAATTTCCTTCATGAATAATAATTTCAGTACATTAAAATCTCCATCATACATACTGTTAGTTTTTCAACATTAAGCTAGCATTATTAGGATCTTTAACTGAGAGAATAACAAATACAATAATCAAACAAAAGAGAAAATGAACACAGTGTTTTTTCTCGGGGAAACCATAAAGGAGAAAACCCCGCAACTTCCTCAGAGATATAATCAACACCAAAACAGTAAAAGCCCCAAAACAGTAAGTGATCTCCCAACAACAGTAATCTTCTTCTTGACTAGCCCCATTGTCTTCTCCTTCCTCAACTATGCACTACACTTGAGTGTGTATGACTTGTGTGATAAATAGAGACTCCAGTTCTCTATTTATACTAATCTTGACATGACTAAAACCCTACTAGGGCCGACCTCTACTAAGAGAGTCTAATAACCCTAGTGCCCTAGAACTGCAGGTACTTTAACACTTAGACAATCGGAGGGTTACCCACCATGACTTGACATGACTTGTTTACATTATTGATCCTCCCGATCAGAACATCGAGGCATGACAACATGACTCAAATACATAATAGATACATCCCGAAATAAACATCGGGTTACAATACATAAGATACATAGATGAATACATTCCGAAGTTACAAATACATCAACACTCCCTCTTAACTAGGAAGGTATTCTTTCGACACAATTTTCAGCACCGGTCTTCTTCTCTGTATCAACTGGATCATCTCATCATCTGCATCTCTGGTCTTCTTGAGTCTTCAAGTCATCTTCATATTCAAGTCATCGGATCTGGATCATCTCTCTATCTGGATCATCATGGGACATCATCACTGGATCTAGATCATCACTCGATCTGGATCATCATGTGGCATCATCTCTGGATCTGGATCATCACTCGATCTGGATCATCATGTGGCATCATCTCTGGATCTGGATCATCACTCGATCTGGATCATCATGTGGCATCATCTCTGGATCTGGATCATCACTCGATCTAGATCATCATGAGGCATCATCTCTGGATCTGGATCATCACTCGATCTGGATCATCATTTGTCATCATCTTTGGATGTGGATCATCACTCGATCCGGATCATCATGAGGCATCATCACTAGGTCTGGATCATCACTCGATCTAGATCATCACTGGCTGTCATAACTGGATCTCGATCATCACTCGATCTGGATCATCACTGCTGGATCATCATCACTGGATCTCGATCATCACTCGATCTGGATCATCACTGGATCTCGATCATCACTCGATCTGGATCATCATCACTGGATCTCGATCATCACTCAATCTGGATCATCCCTGGTGCTATCTAATGATTCTTCTCGTCACAGGAAGTTCTACAGAGCCAGCCCTTTTTCATGTTGGTTGTAGGCCTAGCCTCCATGTAGGTCTTCTCCAGCACTTACATTTGATCTACTCATCAGAAGGGCCCAGCACTCACATTCACCAGCATGATAGGACACAACTACTATCATCTGTGAAAGGGCTTCAGCACTTACATCTGACTTACTCATCAGAAGGGCATAGTACTCACATCCATCCAGGCTGGAGCACATCCTGCTCACAATGATGGAAGAGTTCTGCACTTCCATCCAGGCGGGAACCACATTTTGCTCACAATGATGAAAGAACTTAGTTCTTTTCACCCAATCCGGAACGACATCCTGCTCACAATGATGGAAGATTTCCTTACTTTCATCCAGGCCGGAACCACATCCTACTCACAATGATGGAAGAACTCTGTTCTTCCACCCAGGCCAGAACCACATCCTGCTCACAATGATGAAATATTTCTGCACTTACATTCATCTAGGTGGGAACACATCCTACTCACAATGATGAAAGGGCTTGCACTCACATCTGATCTTGTAGAAACCAATGCTACAGTCATATCAGAATGGCCCCCAATCCTCCTCGACTGAGCTACCTGGTAACTGACCAGGTGCCTCCATTCTCCTAGAGAATGGCAGTTGCCCTTACATCCAACCTGCTCGTCGGAATGGCCAACACTCACATCTGACATGGAAGGAACTTAATCCTTTAGCCATGACAGAATGGTTCAGCCCTTAGATCTGATCAAGTGGAAACAAATTCTTCTATCACATCAGAATGGCTACTCAGTCCTAGACTGAGTGTTCCTGGTACCTCACCAGGAAACTCCATTCAAAGAATGGAAATTACCCTTACATCTGTCCTACCCGACAGAATGGCCAGCATTCATATCTGACATGGAAGGAAGAAATCCTCTCACCATGACAGAATGGCTCAGCCCTTATATCTGACCTACTCGTCAGAATGGCTATGGATCTCAGCACTCATATCTGACATGGAAAAAAGCAATCCTCTTACCATGATAGAATGGCTCAGCCCTTACATCTGACCATGGAAGGAACCAATCCTCTCACCATGTCAGAATGGCTATGGGTCTCATCACTTTGGCTTGGAGGAAACCTCGATCTGGAGAACACTAAGCGCCTCCCTGAAGTACTCGAACTTCATCCTAGCCAATGGCTTCGTCAATACATCGGCTATTTGTTCCTCCATCACAACATACTGGAGCTTCACTGTTCCTCTCTACACCATATTCCTGATATAGTGGTACTTGATCTCGATATGCTTCGACTTGTCATGGAACATCGAATTCTCTGACAACTTTACGCAACTCTGGTTGTCACAATGTATACAAGTAGCATCCAACTGGAGATCAAATATATCAGATAGTAGCTTTCGTAGCCATACTACCTCACAACTAGTTGAACAAGATGCGACATACTCTGCTTCAGCTGTACTCAGTGCCACACAGGATTGCTTCCTGCTAAACCAAGAGATCAAACCCGATCCCATACTGAAGCAACACCCTGAAGTGCTTTTCCTATCGATGGCACTACCTGCCCAATCAGAATCAACATAACCCTCCAAGTTAATCTTTTGATTTGCATCGTACTTGAGCCCATAATCAATTGTACCCTTCAGGTACCTCAGAATATGCTTTGCAGCAGTCAAGTGAACATGTCTCGGATCTGTCAGAAACTGGCTCAAGGTGTTCACAGCAAAGCAAATATTTGGTCTTGTGTTTGTCAGGTACATCAATGACCCAATCATCTGACGATACATCGTAGCATCAACTGAATCTGATGAAGCATCACTCAATAGCTTCAGGTTTGATGCCATGGGTGTGGTCATAGCCTTGCAGTCCATCATCCCAAACCTCTTCAGGATCTCTACTACATACTTCCCTTGTCCAAGGAAGATTCCATCTGCACTCTGCCAAACCTCCATACCTAGAAAGTAATGCATCATCCCCAAGTCCTTCATTTCAAACTCAGCAGCAAGCTTTCTCTTCGTATCAGCAATCAACACATATGTACCTGTCAAAAATAGATCATCTACATACAGTAGAAGCATCACTGGGTTTCCATCTTCAACCTTGTAGTAAAGGTTGGAATCTGCTTTAATCTTGGTAAAGCCCAAACTGGATAGAAAGTTGTCAATTCTGCCGTACCAGGTCCTGGGTGCCTATTTCAAATCATACAGGGATTTCTTCAATCTGCATACATGAGACTCTCTATCATGTGTCTCAAAACCGAGTGGTTGTTCTACATACACTTCCTCTTCTACTACACCATTCAAGAAGGCAGTCTTGACATCCATCTGGTGTATCTTCCATTTCATCACTACAGCCAGAGCAAGTACTGATCTGATGGAAGTGTATCTAGCTACATGTGCAAAGGTTTCTTCATAGTCTATTCCTTCTTTTTGAGAGAAACCCCAAGCTACAAATCTTGCCTTATACTTTTCAATGCTACCATCTGCAGCATGCTTGATCTTGTAGATCCATTTGGAAGTTACAACTGACTTCCCTTCTGGTCTTGGGACAACATCCCAAACATCATTCTTCATGATCGATTGATATTCTTTGATCATAGTATCCTTCAATTCTTTATATTCTGCCACTTATTCATAACTGGAAGGTTCTTTATCAATGAAATCACATAGTAAGGCTACATACCCGGAGCAGGATCTGGTCCTCTTTCTTTCTCTATGATTTTCTTCTGAACCCACATATCTTTTCGCACCTTGGATGATTTCTTGTACCCAAGCATGTTTCCTCTTATGAGGATTCTTTTCCAGAGGTGGATCTACAGGTCTTTGTGGTTCCTTGAAATCTTGATCTTCTTCTTGAGCTTCTTCGTTCATGGTTGTATCATGAATTCTGGGTACTTCTGCTTCTGTTTCTTCGTGTTCTTTAGAAGGCCTCTTTCTGGATTTGTTGTAGGTTGTGTCTTCATCAAATGTCACATCCCTGCTGATGTCAATATTCTTGTATCCTGGGACATAGATTCTGTAAGCTTTCAAGCTTTCAGAGTATCCCACAAATATGCCTTTCTTTCCTGAAGGATCTAATTTTGTTCTCTTCTCTTTTGGAATGTGTATGTACACAGGACAACCAAATATTCTGAGATGGCTGACTTCTGGTTTCTTGCCAGAGAAGACTTCTTTAGGAGTCTTTTTCTCGAGTACTCTATGTGGAGTACGGTTCTGTACATACACTGTTGTTCTAGTAGCTTCGGCCCAAATATGCATAGGAAGATCTTGATCATGAAGCATAGCTCTTGCAGCTTCCATGATAGTTCTATTCTTTCATTCCACAATCCCATTCTATTGTGGATTATAAGGAGTGGACAACTCCCTCTTAATCCCTGATTCTTTACATAGCTCTTTGAATTCATTCAAAGTGAATTCTCCGCCATTATCTGATCGAAAAGTATTAATCTTCTTTTCAGTATGGTTCTCGATTAAGGCTTTGAATTCCTTGAACTTACTGAATACTTCATCTTTGTTCTTCATGAAGTAAACCCATGTCTTTCTAGAAAAATCATCAATAAAATAAACATAGTATGCATACCCGCTTAGTGATTTTGATGACATAGGACCGCATACATTGGAGTGGATGATTTCTAGTATCTCTTTGGCTTTGCTTTCGCTACTGGGAAATGTCTTCTTTATATTCTTTCCTTTCCCACATCCTTTGTAGACACCATCATGTTTGGCTTGAAATTATGGAAGACCTTCAACAACTTTGCTTGCAATAGGTAGTGCTCTGTAATGCACATGTGCAAGCCTTCTATGCCAAAGTTCACTTGGCTCTACTATGTCATGGACCAGGGCTTGTTCTGGATCTCCCTTCAATTTGTACAAGCCTCCTTCTTGTTCTCCAATCACCACTGCATCATCGATAGTCTTTCATTTTGGCCACATAATGACTTGACCATCTATGAATGCAACCCGCATTCCTTTTGCATCCAATGCTAATATGGAGAGAAGGTTCTTCTTGAGTCTTGGCACAAACAATACTTCTTTCATTGTTAGAGACTTACCAGAGTCTAGTTTGTATGAAGATTCCCCACTACCTTTTATTGGATATTGGTAGTCATCTCCTAGCTTTACCTTGTGAGGTGATTCATGTTCTGACAGTCTTACAAAGGATTCCTTGAATCTCGTCATATGTTTGGAAGCCCCACTGTCTATAATCCAATCATCACTACCATGAGTAATGTTACCTGTGAGAGCGGAGATCAGAACATATTCATCCTCACTTGAAGAATCTTCACTTTCATATCTGGATCTCTTCTTGGATGGTTCATCATCCTCTATGGCATGAGCATGATGTCTTCTTTTGTTCCCCTTCTTCTTATGAGAGTGGTTCTTGCTCTTAGGACAGTCTTTTGCAAAGTGCCCTATCTCATCACATGTATAACATCTTATTCTAGATAGATCCTTTCTATTGTTATCTCTATGATAAGGATTATTACCTTTGAAGTGATGATGTCTTCTTCTGCTTCTTTTGGAGTGAACTGTGAGAGCTTGGTCTTCACTTCCCATCTTCTCTTCTCGAGCTGCTATCTGTGCTTCTTCTTGAGAACCTTCTTCCCATAGTCTGCTGAATTTGACTAACTTCTTTCTAGCACAGATTCCTTGAATGAAAGCATCCCATGACCTAGGAAGGCCATTGAAAGTAGTCATCACAATCTCTGCATTTTCCACTTCTTCATCAACAGCTTCTAATTGTTCCTTGATCTGAGAAACCCTTGTGAAGTAAGACTGGATAGTTTCTGCATTATGAATCTTCACATTCTTCGGTTGATTCCTCAGAGTCATCTTCCGGCTTATGTGCTTTCCTTCAAACAACTTGGTTAGGGAATCAAACATAGCTTTAGGTGTCTTAAGAGAGGACACCTGTGGGATAAGGTGATCCTTAACAGAATCAGCGATGATCCTCTTTGCCATAACCATCTTCTTCTTATGTAAGGCCTTTGCCTCATCTCCCTCTGGAACTGGAACCTCCTCATGAATGTAGGAGTCTAATTCATTCTCTTCCAGGAACAGGGAGATCCTATACTTCAGGCTCGGAAGTTATCAGCTCCCTCTAGCTTTTCATCAAGCTTGGTGTGATGAGACATCTTTAAAATGAGAATCTCAAATGGAAGTACAAGAGATCTTAGATCTTACTAGGTCAAAATGTCGAATTTGAGACTTGAGCTGAAATCCTATAGAACTGGTTCAGGAGAAAAATAGGGTTTTGCTTTTTCAGAGTTCTGTCCACCCAAATGCCTTGAAATTTGTCCCTAACTTCGATTTTGGGGAGGAGATCAATCCAGGCCTGGGCTCACTGAAAAATTCCTCTTCTGTAAAAATCCATAATTTTCGACAGCAGTGACAGTTCCAAAACTGAAAAACCTCAGAATTGGATTCTGCTTCGACAGAAAGATGCGCCCTAAGGAGGAGAGTTGGTCCACCTTAATTTTGTTGAATATATGTGGAGGAAGATCCACAAACTAGGAATCCCTAGTTCCCGCAGCTGCACAGTGTCTTCTTCTCAGGTTAGCTCTGATACCATGTTAGTTTTTCAACATTAAGCTAGCATTATTAGGATCTTTAACTGAGAGAATAACAAGTACAGCAATCAAACATAAGAGATAATGAACACAATGTTTTTCCTCGGGGAAAACATAAAGGAGAAAACCCCGCAACTTCCTTAGAGATAGAATCAACACCAAAACAGTAAGTGATCTCCCAACAGCAGTAATCTTCTTCTTGACTAGCCCTAATGTCTTCTCCTTCCTCAACTATGCGCTACACTTGAGTGTGTATGACTTGTGTGATAAATAGAGACTCTAGTTCTCTATTTATACTAATCCTGACATGACTACAACCCTAATAGGGCCAACCTCTACTAAGAGAGTCTAATAACCCTAGTGCCATGGAACTGCGGGGACTTTAACACTTAGACAATCGGAGGGTTACCCACCATGACTTGACATGACTTGTTTACATTATTGATCCTCCCAATCGGAATATCAGGGCATGACAACATGACTCAAATACATAATAGATACATCCCAGAATAAACATCGGGTTACAATACATAAGATACATAGATGAAGACATTCTGAAGTTACAAATACATCAACACATACCATATGTTCCATTCCTTTCACCTTTGACATTAACTAGTGCTTAACTGACATCCAAGTGAACTCATTATCTAACTAAAAGTATGATCACTTAGTTAATAGGCTAACATAAGTGTCATGGTGCTTTAACTCAAGTGTCGTCATACAAAATCAGTTTATGAACTTAAGTGTTGTCTTTTGATCAACTTAAGTGTAATCTTTTAGTTTAACTAAAGTGCAAATACTTTTGTTAATTAATCCATATTTATTAACACTTCATTAACTATTATTAACTCAATCATGCTCGTTGATTTACTTTGGAGTGATCAGTGTGAGTTCCTTAATTAACTGAAGAACACATTGAGTCTTTAACTGAAGCTCAACAATATTCACATAGGATTTATAATTGAAGCTTTAGAATTCGAGTTCACTTAGTCATTCTTTAGGAAATTTAGATTCTCTTAATATCTATTTGTATCTCTTTATTGCTTATTGTCAGTGATTTCTCACTCCATCAAGTGAAAATTGGGGCTCTATCGGCTTAGGGAAGCTAATGTAGAGAACACATATGAGAGTGTCTCTTGCAGCACCGGCCTGCCGAATAATGTGGTAACAACAAGTAAAAATTGGTAAAAATGCAGACTAAACTATGCAAATAGAAACATAAACTAAAGTGTGATGGCCTATGAGCCATAAATAAAATTTAAATATTTAGCTGTAAATGTACATAGTAACAGTAAATAGTGAACAATAACTATAAAAATTCATATGCAGTAAACTCAGGGCATACATTCATGCAACACACACGAAAGAATAAATAGATTTACTTCATTATTTGGAAATAAATGGGGCTTTAACATTTGGTTTCGAGTTACCTTGAAGAGTAGGGGCCCTTTATAGCTGCATGATAGATGGTGCTCATAGTCTCCGACAGTCACTAGTTTTCCACCTCAAAACTCACTATGTTTCAATCTCAACAAGGGTTCTAAGCTCAAATGGTGGCTAGGGGTTCTGGAGTATAACTAACAGAGTTTCAGTGAGGAGAAATTTAGATTCTAAAATGGCAACCTCCACCCTCTTTTTATGGAAAATTTTGAAAAAACCATGGTATTGGACCTAGGTTTCCTGACTTTCCCAGTCTTCTTTGATTTTTGGATATTTTCCCATTTGCTTTTTATTTTCTTTTTCTTTTTGTATTTGGGTAATATTTATGAAGAAAAATAAAAGTTTTCGCCAATACAGTCATATAAATTTAGACTTTTAGGTTGGTGGAGGTTGAACTTTAGGATAATGGGTGTATGGATGATGTGACTAAAAGGGATGAGATTAGGTGAACAATATTTTGGTGTTAACATTTCCCCCTGATGTGTGAGGGAAGGAGCTCATCGTATGGCCAATAGACATCATGGGATCTATATTCGTTAACGGAAGTGAGTAGAAAGGTGGTGGAGAACTGGCGCTCTACTAGAGTGTGTAGCATGCATTTTACAAGAATTGCAAGGGCCATAACTAGAAGTACAACTCCTCAATGATGGTTTACGCACATATAATATCAAATAGATAATTGAGGTGGGTATCCCTATTCTTGTATCAATGTCTCAAGATATACAAATAATAAGGCCCATAGGGGACCCGAATAATACATGAATACTTGTTATGTACATCATGGGTGTCCCATAATGACTCAGACATGCACTAAAATAGTGGTCCAATGATGGATGATCTAAAGGACCAATATTGGAAACAATGGCATGCAACATGGATATAAGGTCGCAATTGATGCTCTAAAAGGTCCAACAACCGGAAGGACTCATACAACTGAGGATCTTAATATTATAGGTACAATATACTACAACTAAAACTGTATGTACTAGGATGTGTGAAGAGATTCCAAACACTATTACCAATGAAACCCACATACCTTCAAGAACATAATGATGTCAAGGTTCCATAATGACTCGCCAATGTGTTAGCATTAAGGGACATCTAGGGTCTTTTAACAAAATTACCAAAACCTATACGAATATAAACAGTGTGATGATGCAAATGATGTCGAGCACGTGAGAGACAACCATCTGAAAGGGTTATAAGGACTCCCCTCAAATGGTTCATAGGAACTCACCAATAATGGCGGTGATGCCAAGGTACAGGGACCTCTAGGTCTATCCTATGGATTAGATGTGCTGGCGTCGATGGAGGGAAACCTACAACTACCAAGGTAATTATGGTCCCTTGATAGGCGTTGTGAGGTATACAACCATATAGTGATTGGAATAAGACACTAGGTTGGGACACTATCAATGGATACAAAAGGGTCAGAGTAAAAAGACTCAAACTTCCTTTGTTTAGAGTATGGCTGTAGAGATAACCTAGCAACATATGAAAACGATCTCAAGGGAGGGGAACATAGATGGAGGGGGATAACTGCACTGGGATGACCTTAGAGGGAGAAAATGTTTACAGTGAAGGAGGGGGCCTCCAAGGGTGACTTATTAGAGAGTAATTTGAAAAAAGGTGAATGGGAATGCTACCAACACAAGGGATTGTATTTGATATGTAGCAGTGTTAATAAGAACTGGTTTAGCCTTCTTCATGGTTTGATATCAAAGAAGGGATAGAAGTGTGCTTGATATGGAATTGTCTAGTTGATTGTATTGATCCTAAGTCAGTTGATGCCCGTTGGTGTTTTCAATTTTAAAGATTTTGAAAATAGGAAGAATACTCCAGTGGTGGCCTTTTTTCTAAAGTTAGTCTCCAAGGTCTTAAAAGCATAAAAGTATGCAATGGAGAACTCTTCTATCCAAAAGGGACTAGAGAAATCCTTTTTCATAAATAGTCCATTTGGCATGAAAAAGGGGTAAATGTATATTAAACATATGCTATTTTAGTTCATTTAATGAGTCCGAAAGAAACAAGATCAATCAACAATATTTTCATTGTTTAAGGAGGATGAAAAGAGCTTAACAAAAACTCCATGCTAGGAGTCTGGGGGGACAGGTGAATAAGCGACAATATGAGGAAATGAATGCATCTTCAAAATAAATATGTCAAACACTAAAAAATCCCAATCCTAAGGTGATTCAAATGACATGGGTTCCCATATGGAAGGGATTCTAAAAAATGGGCACCTATGTGAAGGAAGGCTCTACTGCTGAGCAAGGGAAAAAGCAAGAGTGGATGGGTAGGGCCACTTACTCGGACAACGGGGGGTCCTATAGGATCAAGGGAGAGAAACTGATGAAATGAATCAATTTGATAAATGGGAAATATATCATATATGTTAAGATTCCATATGCTTATCTAGATATCATTAGTATTCAATTCAATTTCACAACACTAAAATATGAAGGATCACTGAAAGAAACAAAATTACAAGATAGATACAGATTTATCCTGGGAAACCCTCAAGGGGAAGCTAACCTAGAAAAACATCCTCTATATAGATGTATCAAAAGTACAAATATAAAACCCTAAACATGTGCTCTTCCTCCTTGCTACTCTCTCTCTCTCTCTCTCTCTCTCTCTCTCTCTCTCTCTCTCTCTCTCTCTCTCTCTCTCTCTCTCCTATGCGCTATACACAAGTGAGTTTGTGTGTTCAAATAAGAAATACACCTCCTCTATTTATACTCTTTCTTACACTTGAATTTTTCCCTAATCAAGCCGATCCCAACAAACTTACTCATGCGACTTCACCTAGGAAGACACAAAACAATATTATATTATATTATACATGGTTCTATTGACCCAAATTACTACAAAGGCTTTACCTCATGAATCTATGATGGCCAAATACAATAGTAACATCCAAATGAAGGAATAAAACATCTCCCATGGGCTACATCAATAAAATACATTTTGAATACTCTTTGAAGTTACAATATTTCAACACCCCCTTAACAAGAAGGGTATTCTACTAAAAATTACAACATCATCTATAGGAGCAAGGAGAGAGAGCATACTCAACAACATGAAGGTGATACATCTATACATCATTGGTATTTTTCAAAAATCATAAGCAACTAGAACAATTACTTGAACATTATCAACATCTTAAGTACTAGAACATCAACTTCTACAACACTGAGTCTTTAACTTTGATCTTCATCTTCTCCATCATTTGATCACTCGAACCATTGTATTTATTCAATTGTTATATCCTTTGCAGCAACACTTGTCAATCTTCATCTTCTTGAAACACTCGATCCTTTGCAATACTCGATCACTTGATCCTTTGCAATAATCAATCACTTTATTTTTTGTAGTATCCGATCACTTGATCCTTTGCAATTACACTTGGTCTCTCGATCAATATCATCATCAACAACAATATAACCTGTAGTACATAAGATCCATTTATGGGATTATCAATCCCTATCAATTTAGTACATAGGTCCAAGGATGATGCAATAATGAACCACTTGCAGGATGATCAATCCCTCTCACTTTAGGACATAAGCCCAAGGATGATGCAATCCTAATCCACAGGATGGTCAATCCATCTCACTTTAGGGAATAAGTCCAAGGATGATGAAATCTTGAGCCACTTATAGGATGGTCAATCCCTCTCACTTTAAAAATTCATAGTGATGCCACAGATTATGCTAAAAGTTGTGACGTTTGTCAAAGGACAGGGAATCCATCACGACAAGACGAGATGTCGCTAGTACCTGAGATAATGCTACAACCATTTGATAAATGAGCTGTTAATTTTGTGGGACCCGTCAATATTTTAAGGAAATGGACGGGTGCACGATATATCATCACTGCGATAGACTAATTGACACGATGGGCAGAGGAAGCACCGATGGAGGATTGTACAGTTGCGACAGCAGCTGGGTTCCTATTCGACAATGTGGTTACTTGGTTTGGTTGTCCCAAGATATTGATAAGCGACCAAGGCAATCACTTTTCCAATTGAATGATTAGCGTGATGACTTATGAATTTCAGATATAGCATAGGAAGAGTACTCCATATTACCCACAAGAGAATGGAGCAGTTGAAGCATTCAACAAGGTATTGGAACATGCACTAACGAAGATATGCAACATAAATCGCGATGACTGGGATAAGAAAATAATTGCGATATTATGGGCCTACAGGACAACATGTAAAATATTGATTGTATAATTTCCATTCAAGCTCATTTATGGACAAGAAGTGGTAATACCAATGGAGTAGATTTTTCCAAGCCTACGCATAGCAGAAATGACAGGCATGAGTGACGAAGGAGTGATTGGAGAAGTATTGGTGCAATTATTATAGCTCGAAGAGGATCCGTTCATCATAGGTTTCCTCCATCAAGTAAAGAAGGATCGATGGAAGGCATGGAATGACTGCCATGTAAATAAAAGTACTTCTAGTGTGGAGATATGGTTATCCTGTATGACAATAGATTCATGAAGCACCCAGTTAAGATATAGATGCATTGGTTAGTACCCTATGTTATTTATTTCATCACCGACGGAGGTGCAGTACAACTACAACAATTATACGGAGTATTCCTACTTAAACTAGTAAATGGAAGTTGGCTAAATCCCTATTGGGATAGCCAGGTGCGGCACCAATGCTGACAGCCGTGCAAATGGAAAAAGAGAGAGAGAGAGAGAGAAAATCATAGCAAAGTGTATTGACGGAAAAGAAAAAGTGAATCGCAGCAAAAGTTGAAGCTTGGCGATATCGGACGAAGTGTTACGTGGTCAAATCAGGCAATAAATGCAGCAATTAAACCCGACAGGTGATGATGCAAGTGGGAAAGATGTGTATTTATAAATAAATTGTACCATTATATTTACAGAATCGACGTCGAATTTGGTCAATATTCAAGGGATTTGGAAATGATGGACAAAATCCTTCACATGGGAGCAAGAGAGGCTATAAGAATCGACCATGAGGCATGGGTCAAATCATTGTGAGCATTGCAAATACAAATAAGATCCAAGGAAAGTATAAGGAGAGCAATGAAGATTAAAGGCAGAGAGAAGTAGAAAAATAGCCATTGCACAAATGATTTTGAGCACAAGCAAGCAGGGATCACTACTACACAACGTACCAATTGTGGAAGAGCAACCACAAATTCAGACTGTACTAACGTGACCACCCAAAAAGAAGAGGGGTGTGAATCCCCCAACCTCTTCAGCATGTCAAATCAAATCAACACGCAGTTCAACAAGGGAAGCAGAGGCAGAATTTGTCCCATCAACTGCAGGAGTGGAGGACTCAATAGTGCAGAAAGGGACGACAATAGATGATATCCTAGGGTATGTACCACTGTAGAAGGAAGGAGCATCGATGGTATGCATCAATAAGAATCATAAGTATACCATTCAGATACCGAAAAAACTGAAGGGAGTACATGTAACGATGAACATTGTTTCACGGTTGTAGAAGCTACAATATAGAGATCACGATATTTTGGCATACCCAAAATGTACAGAGGATACATATGAACATAGAGTGCAGGGAAACAAGGGTCCCATCACCAGAGAACCAACGCAATGGGAATTGGGATTGCAATGGTCTAGGTTGTTGGCCATCATCCACATGCCGCATTTTGGGTGCTCGACGAAGGTTAATGCTTATGTAAAGCAGTTTTTGTCGTGTTTCTAGGGTGGGTATATATGGTTGGATGCAAAGGTCCTCATCATCGTCAATTTAATATCACAAATCATTGTCTTACCCAAGGCAGGGGTCGATCCATCCTAATAGTTCATAGGGAAGGAAAGTGACAAGAAGTTGGTGTCAAGGATAAAGATGAATTATGATGTGATACACGACAAGAGAGCATATGTCATTGACATAATTAATGACCAAGGAGTTTGAATCATAACAAAGCTCTTGGCCATGAAAATTGTGTGAAAGAACATGCCAAACCAATTCACATTGAGAGTTATCGCATGCGTAGAGCAATACGTAGCGATATTTCAGATGAATTAGGATTTATTTTTATTGAACTAATTGATGGAAGACGTCGTATTGGTGCAATATGGGAGAAGACCATTTACCTACTCTTGGTTGTTGATACTTATTGCACTTGTAGGTTGGATGGAACCAAAGTACTATCAAGGAATGGATGTTAAATCCATAAAAAATTTCAAAGAAACGCGGTACCAAAATCTATGGGTGATTAACAACAAGGAACAACAAACTGACAACAACATCCAATTCTACTTATACGTGGATGCACTACGATATGTGGAAGGTAAAATCCCACGACTTACAAATGAGGCCACGAAAAAGTATAGGAGGCCTGCATGCTATCCACATTTATGCACGACATGATGTGTCAGGAAGAGGCGCGGTCAAAGCGCCAGTTTGAACAAGGTGAAGGGAGTAGTACCACAAAGCTCTTAGATGAACAAGTAAGTGATATACTAGACACAATTACTACGACAACCAATGAAAGCCAAGCAAAAGTAACGCAACACACCATGAGATATTTCCACCAAGTGAATGGGTTGTTTCAATCACTGTCAAACGCAGTATTGGAGACAAGGGTACAACAAACAGATGCGTTGCAAAGAGCAGCTGAGGTAAGTATTGGCAAGAAAGTGTGGATTATACATATTTTTTCACATGCACTTATGAAATGGGATGAAGATGTCGATGCCACCTTGAAGTAATTCAATTCGATCGACCTCAAAATTAACGAGCTTCCAATGCATATTGTTATCACTCCAGGAAACTCCTCTAGATTGTAGCTCGAGGATGCCTGGTAACTTAAATTTTTTTTTAGGGTTTTTCTGCTATGGATCAAGCCAGATAACCTATGTAACCTCTCACTCTCAAGACATGCATGAAGAACACTCAATCACAAGGATTTTAGTTACAACTTGTTCAGTAGTTTGACAAAAAGGTGCAGGGACGAAGAACTCACCAGGCTAGCAGACTTACACACATAACACATGCATATAAATGGCTAAATCCTACTGAGGATGGTGTTTATAAATAAAATATAACTAAATAACCAATAGGATGACAGCTATCAGCCCTTTAATAAATCTGAAATTACCTAAATGCACATTCAGGCAATAAACACAGTAAAGAAAGAGATGGCTGAACAAATCACAACAAAAGAGCTTATACTTAGAATAAACCAGATGAGACGCTTGAGAATGGAACAAGCTCATAAATCCTCGGAGTTGAAAATTTATTAATAATTTAATCATGGGCTTTATAGCCTTCTACAAAATTTACAGATTCTGAAAATTAGATCTGTTTACACACAAAATAATTGAAAGTGATAGTTTTTCCTCATTAGGGATTCAAACCCTTGCTAACTATGTGTTTATCTACTATGAAGATCTAGTTCACTGAGTGGTCTTTTAATGATTGAAGTGGTCACTGATCCTTCCCACTGCTGGTTTACTGTGAAATTGTCGTCAACAGTCAGTGTATCAGCATTTAACTAAAGTGCCCAGTCTTGTCCAATCCGCTCGTAAATTTTCTACTTTGCTGCCGTAGTCGCCGATTGGAGGCTTTTTCTTCTAGCTCATCGACGCTCCAAATCTCAGTATTTCTGCCGTTTCGGCACTCCAAGTCCCAATGTTTCTGCAGCTTACCTCCATGGTCGCTGATCAAAAGCTTTGTCTTCTATGCCATCAGTGCCCCAAGTCTGAATGTTTCCACAGTTACGATGCTCCAAGTCCCAACGTTTCCATCGTTTACCGCCTTACCTCTGCCATCACTGATTGGAAGCTTTGTCTTCTAGATCATTGACACTCTAAGTCTCTACGCTACCGCTCTCCACCTTTAGCTCATGACGGTTTCTGCATCATCGATTAGAATCTGTTTCCTCTAGCCCATCGGCACTCCAAGCCTGAATGTTTGCCACAGTTGCAACTCCTTAATGGACTATTGTGCCGACGATTAGTCTGTAGTTCTTTCGAGCGCAGCGGAGCTTCTTGGTTCTAAACTCTTCAACGATTAGTCTTTAGTTCCTCCGATCACCGACGATTTCCTGTTAGGGCGGAACCAGTAGTCAGTTTGTTTCCCATAGTTGCGGCTCCTTAGTTGATTAACTCATCGATTCATTGTCTTTAGTCCTTCCGATCACCGACGATTTCCTCTTCTTGCGAAAGCCGTAGTCTGTAATTCTTCCATCATTTCAGCACCATAGTGGACTAACTCGTCGATGCTTTTAAATTTTTCAATTCCCGAACTGATTTCGTCGACGATCGAAACTCAAAACCTCTCACCATCGAAACTTTTAATCATTATTTTATCCATAGTTGTGGCGCCTTTGGGAACTAGCTCACCGATAGTTAGTCCTTGTAAGTTCTGATGCCAATGAGTTTGTATTGTTTCAGAACTTGTAGTAAGTCTTTCTTCCTTCATTCCAGCTCTTTCATGGACTGACTCGCTGATACATAGTCTGTACGTCTTCTGATCGCCGATGATCTTCTATTGCCGTGCCATTGGAAGCCTTTTTTATTTATCGGAAGCCTTAGTATGTTTTTTTCCACCATTGCGGCTTCCCCTTAGACTATCTTACCGACGGCCCGTTGTGGCTCTGCAGTGAACTAAGACTCTGCAATGTCGGAGATCGAAACTCAAGACTTCTTACCATCGGAGCTTTTAATCATTATATTCTCCGCAGTTGCGGCACCTTTAGCCATTGTCTTCTCCGTAGTTGCGAAAATTTCAGTCACTATATTAATCGACCACTTTTTAAGAATGTTCTAATGGTAGTGAAAATTTAGCAATATGCCTAACTGCCAAAGGGGTCTTCCACCTGTTATTTATCTTCCGTCTTTTGGTGGCTAATGAGATATTATGATCCTCACCCAAGCCACCGAAGTCACAACTTTGTGAGATTTGCATAAAAAATAGAGGATTTCAAAACTATTAGTGATCTTCATATCCTTCATTGCATGATTTTAAATTCTTCATACTATCAAAAATAAATTCATTTTATTTTGGGAGGTAACATCTAGCTCCTACTTGGGGATGGGAACCTCCCTGTGAGGTCCCAATAACCCCAGACCAAAATGTCTTTCCCTAAAAGCAACTAAGCAACTTAACACTATTCTTTATTGTTCCATTGGGTATGGAGTCTTATTCTGAAAGAAAAACAACCTACTATATATTAATTTACAATTATAAGGCCTCAGAGCCTCAAATAAAATAAATTTTTAGGAACCGCCCATTTACTGGGCCATTGGGTACCTCTTCACCTTCCAGATTCTACAATTTGAAGGTGTTATTTTCATATACCTGGTATATAACAAAAGGGATAATCCATAAAGAGTCAAATTTTCCATGTTTACTCTTGTCCCATCTGACAGCATCCCACTTGAGGACCCAATCTCCGACCTGGAAGTTGTCTTCCTTTGCTCTTTTGTCAAATGTGTCCTTATCCTCTGTTGATGAGCCTCTGATTTTCCTACCACTTGCTCCTTGATTTGTTATAACTCCACCAAATCCATCATCCTTCTCATCATCTCATTTGGTTCATCTTCCTCTTCCTGAAATAAATTTGCCAATGGAAGGATGACCTGGATAGGAAAGATGGCCTTAGTGCCATAAACTAATTTGAATGGAGAAGTCCCTATGGATATTTTATCTGTCACCCTATCAGCCCATAAGGAAAACTTAATCTTTGAATCCCAACTTTTCTGATTTGTCTCTAGCAATTTCCTAATGATCTAGACTAAGCTTTTGTTGGATGACTCAGCCAGGCCATTTCCTTGTGGGTAATAGGATGTGGAGTGCACCAGTTGAATACCCATTGATTCACACAATTTAACCAATGCCCCAGCTTTAAAGGCTTGTGCATTATCAGTTACTAACCTTACCGAGAAACCAAACCTGCTGAATATGTTCTCATATAAAAATCTCATGATGACTTGATGAGTGACATTTCTGGTGGGTACTGCTTCTATCCATTTGGTAAAGTAGTTAGTGGCTACTAAGATCCATTTATGCTGTCCACTAGAAGATGGATTTATTTCACCTATGAAATCTAGACCCCATTGCTGGAAAGGCCCATTCACTGTAACAGGCCTAAGGGGCAAGGATTTGAGCTGCTGCTTCCCTACAAATATTTGACATTGGTCACAGGCCCTTACAAAAGTGCATACATCAGCAAAGAGGACTAGCCAATAGTATCCTGCTTTCAAGATATCGTGGGTTGTGGTTTTCCAGTAGTGGTGGCCTCCACGTGCACTGGAATGAAAGTGCTGCATGACTTGCTCTGCTTCCTCTTTATCTAGACATATTAACAAAGTTCCAGACTGATCCTTCCAATACAACAAATTATCAATTATGCAAAACTTAACATATTTCAATTTAAGAGCTCATGCTTGGTTAGGAGTAAGATCAGGAGAAAATTCTAATTTTAGCAAAAATTGAATGATACCTGAGTACCACTCACATGCAGATATGTTCTCAACTACTGCTAGACTATTATTCTGATCTTGATTTACTTTTGTTTCAGCTGCTACCATAGTCTGCACCTTTGCTGATCTCACATATGTGAAATTCATTCCTAGCAGTTCATAGTTTTCTTCGGCCATGAGTTTGGCTAGACCTAATCCCTTTACCAAATTGGTGGGTTTCACTTCTACATAACACTCAATGAGTTTGGCAATCCACTTAGCTCTCTTCCCATCAATGTCAGGCTGAGTCAAAACATCCTTCACTACAACTGAAGGGACATGTGCAATGACCTTGGCATGGAGAATGTAGATTATGAAGTTCTTCAAAGATTTTATGAGAGCATAAGCTTGCTTCTCAATTGGGTCATACTTCAGCTTAGCATCTCTCAGGGTTCTGCTGAAGAAAGCAATTGGATGATCAAGACCTTCATCATTATTTTGTAATAGTACAACTGCCACTATGTCATAAGATGCAAAAGAGAAAATGTAAAAACCCTTGGTGTAGTCGAGACTAATCAGGGTTGGGGCCTCCATGATGGCTTTCTTAATATCTTCAAAAGAATTTCTTGCCTAGTCGGTCCACTTGATTTCTGCATCCTTTTTTAGCATGACTATTATATCCTTTACCAGCTTGGAGAAATTTGGAATGAATCTCCTGACAAAGTTTATCTTGCCTAAAAAGGACTGAATGTCTCTTTTTGACCTTGGTATTGATAGCTGCTAAATTGCCTCCACTCTTACCAGATCGATCTTTACACCGTCAGCTGAGACTATGTGGCCTAGGAGCTTTCCTTCATTGAGTGCAAACTGGGACTTCTTGGGGTTCAGTGATATTCCATACCTTAGGCACTTCAGAAATACCTTCCTTAGATGCTGCAAGTGATCATGATGGCTATGAGAGTAAACTGTTAAGTCATCCAAATATATCAGCACAAATTTATCTTTTATCCCTACAAAAGCTACATCCATAGCTCTCTGAAAAGTAGCCCCAACATTCATTAGCCCAAATGGCATTTTATCATACATGAAGGTGCCCTAGGGAGTGGTAAAGGAAGTCTTCTCTTGGTCATCTGGGTGCATAGCAACTTGGTTGTATCCAGAGAAGACATCAAGGAAGGACATGACCCTGGCCCCTGAGACTCTCTGCAGCAGATGTTCCATCTTGGGCAGTGGATAGTTGTCTTTTTTGGAACACTTGTTCAGGTTTCTAAAAACCACACACAACCTGATTTCTCCATTTTTCTTTCTCACCACTACTATATTTGCAATCCACTTGGAATACCTGATGGGGATTATGATCTTGGCTTTGAGGATTTTGTGGATCTCTTTCTCAATCACCGGTAATAGAAGAGGGTTTATGGGTCTCAGTTTCTGTTTGAAAGGAATGGTGTCCTTTTCCAAAGGAATCCTATGCAGGATGATGTTGGTGTCATATGTTTTTAGGTCACTATATTCCCATGCAATGACATCAGCAAACTCTTCTATCAAGTTGCAATATTTAGACTTCTTTTCACTAGTCATCTTAGTGGATAGATTTATCAGTTTTGGATGGCTCTGGCTGCCTATGTTGTGCTCTTGGATAGAAAGATCTAGCTTCCTTTTGGCAGGATTGAAAGGGACGTCATTGTGATCGAACAGTTCTTCCAGTGGTACCAGACCTCGAGGTATGTGGTTGCTGGGAAATTAGACAATATTGTGCTCAGTCACTTTATCTTTTAACTTGAGCTGCTTGGATTCCTCCAGGTTAAGGTTTTCCTGGTCTATGTGTATGTCAGAGAATTCATCCACTAACTGAAGGAATTTACTAACCACCCCATCATTTTCAAACACCCTCCAAAATTTTACATTGTCTGGAAAAGAGGGTCTGTATTTGACTTGAACATCATAGCTGAGCTTAGAGGGTAAAGGAGGAACAAACAGACTTGCAGAGACGGCGAGGGAATCAGCCATGTGATTCAAATCCCTAGGAATATATGATAGTTCAAAAAACATAAATGAGTCTCTGAGTTTCCACACCTCATCCCTGTAGGCCTTCAATCTGATATTTTTTGTCTAAAAAGTGCTTTTGACCTGCTGTATGATGAGGTTTGCATCCCCAAAAATCTTCATGCACATGATCCCCATCTTTGTGGCCGCTTTAACTCCCAGCAGCAAGGCTTAGTATTCTGCTACGTTGTTCGTGGTCTTGAAATCGAGACAAATGAATGTTTTCTTGAGACGGGGAGATCAAGACTATGCCCATGCCTGCTAAGTTTTGCACGCTAGCCCCATCGAAGTACATGGTCCATATCGTTGTTGTGACGTATTCGGGTTGCGGATGCGTGGGCTTAGTGAGCTGAACTGATGTCTACTGATTATCATCGATTTGCAAGAGACATGATCTGAAATTGGTGTCTACAGCGTAGATCGGGTGATTCACTGAGCGACTCTCTTTGCTTATGATGTATGCTAGCTGATTTTCCCTGTACAGTCTCTTAGTCTCCCCTCCGAACATGGGAATAGTGGCATACTTGAGATCCATCTGAAGGGTGTTGCCCAATCTTTTGCTCCATGACCGGGACAGCAAGAGGCCGAATTTCGGAGGAATATCAGCCACCACGATGTCTATCATTACGCTTTTTGAAGGTAACTGTGTTAGGTTTACAGCGAGGTCTTTGATGAGGCCTAAGCACTTGACCTTCCTGGAGTCAAAGGAGAATAAATTGTGGTAGGGCTTGGTAATGCTAAGGCCGATTTCATCCATCACAGCCTTAGGCATTAGGTTATGAGAGGCTCCTAAATCCAGCAGACAATTATGGAAGATTTTATCATGGATGTTCAAGGATATATAAAATGGTGGGCAGGAGTCCTTTAGGTATTCGATCACGGGGCCCAGGGTTACAACCATCTTGTCACCTTCCAGGTTCACAAAGTCAGTGTCAATGTGCACCTTGGGATGAAGGGAATTGAGAATGGAGGTTTTAAATGCATCATTATTCATCAACTCAATTAAATGGAAAGGGATTTTCAATTTTTGAATTTTAGACTCAAGGTTGAAAGAATAATACAGTCTATCTAGAAACCTTACCTCATGAGCTGTAGCTTTGATTTGGACTTGACCAGGTGTGGCTGAAGGTGCTAGTTTATGCAATGCTTTGGATGGGACAACCACTTTCTTTGGTAAAACAACAACCTTTCTAGCAGGTGCAGCAAGCTGCTTGATAGGTACAGCATTCTTCTTGATGGGAGCAACCAACCTAGACCTCAGTTGGTAACCTTCCTAACCATCAGCCTGATAGATAGCCTCTTCAGTGATCTTCTCATCAATCAGGGCTTCTTCATATTCTACCTGGGTCAGAAAAGAATAGTCCACCTCATCCTCCATGTAGTGGATATTGTCTTCAGCTTCTCCTTCTTCTTCAATGAATTCTGGATCTTCTTCCAACACAACATTTTGAAATGGAGCTCTTATCCTCTGGTCTTCCCCTTGATTTGTCTCCCTTTTGAGAATCTGAACAGGGGGGTTTCCTCTTCTATAAGGAACAAAATTTGGGTTACAAGGAGCAAAGTCACTTGGCCCCTTACCCCTCATCGGCAGATGTCCTTGGTCCTTCAATTTAGACATTTCAGCAGTCAGGTTGTTTAAAATTTTGGTCATTTTTTCAATCGTGTTCTTTGATGCAGAAGCCCCACTATAGTCTGCTAGCTACTTTCTCCTGTCTACCTTCCCTTTGACCTTCTGAGATGCCAGAATGTTTGACTCTATCTCTAGGGCAACATCCTGCATGAGTGATAAGGAGGCAGGCCTCCTTTCTCTGAGAAGTAGGCAGAAGTTAGAGTCAAAGGAATTTGCATAAGTTATCATAGCTGAGGCAACGGTGGGCTTAATCTCAGTGGGGATCTTGCTGTACATGTTGTTGAATCTTTTGGTAAAATTGGAGACAGACTCACCATTTTCTCTTCTCAGGTTGCTGAATTCTGTGATATAGTAGAGGTGGTCTCTCCTTTCTCCCCAATGTTTTAGGAAAATGTCATCTAGGGCCTCTATGCCTACCACTGACACAGCAGGCAGTTCCTTAAACCACTTTCTAGCCTGGCCATCTAGGCTTTGCACAAAAACTCTGGTCCATACATCTTCTTGTTCTATATTTATATTTTCATCATAACTATAAAAATCCTCTAGATGTTCTTTAGCAATGAAATCCTTTTCCCCTGTAAACTTAGGCATATACTTGAGGTAATCCCCGATAGGCATGGCTACGAGAGGATTTGGCAAAACAAGGGGTGCATACCTAGCTACTAGGATCCTTTCCATCTTGGTCATTTGAGGGGAAACCATATTGGAAATGGGTATGGACAGGGTTGTGGAAGGCAGCACTGATGAAATATTTTCCGAGAAGGCAGTGGTATACTTATCCCAGTGGAGTCACCATGGATTGGATCTTCACAAGGAGTAGTGCTTGAAGATGCCCAAGTCCTATATTTTTCTGATATAAATGTTTTTTGGGAATTAAGAGTTTCAGCAGAAGAAATAACAACAAAAATATTTCTTGAAATACCTAATGTAGCGTTCTGTGCAGCATTCCTGGTCTGTCTTAGTAAATCCCTAGCTTTCCTCAAGATTTCTTATGGATCTGAAACAGGTGTTGCGGGTGGACCCTTTGGGTTTGCTCTGGTACTTGGTCTTCTTTAAGCCACCTTATTTCAATGGAATCGCTAGATAGATGATTACAACCATAATAATGTCCAAGCCTTGTCTATAATAAAAGCATGGATCTATGTTGTCTCCTAGGGAAGCTGAGCTTCAATGTCCTCTCCCCGGCAACAGCGCCACTTTGTTATCACTCCAGGAAACTCCTCTAGGTTGTAGCTAGAGGATACCTGGTAACTTAAATTGTTTTTTAGGGTTTTTCTGCTATGGATCAATCCAAATAACCTATGTAACCTCTCACTCTCAAGACATGCATGAAGCTAACTCAATCACAAGGATTTTAGTTAAAACTTGTTTAGTAGTTTGACAAAAAGGTGCAGGGACGAAGAACTCACCAGGATGGCAGAATTACACACATAACACATGCATATAAATGGCTAAATCCTACTGAGGATGGTGTTTATAAATCAAATATCACTAAATAACCAATATGATGACAGCTATCGGCCCTTTAATAAATCTGAAATTACCTAAATGCACATTCAGGAAATAAACACAGTAAAGAAAGAGATGGCTGAACAAATCACAACAAAAGAGCTTATACTTAGAATAAACCAGATGAGACGCTTGATAATGGAACAGGCTCATAAATCCCCGGAGTCGAACCTTTATTAATAATTTAATCATGGGATTTATAGCCTTCTAAAAAATTTACAGATTCTGAAAATCAGATCTGTTTACACACAAAATAATTGAAAGTGGTAGTTTTTCCTCATTAGTGCTTCAAACCCTTGCTAACTATGTGTTTATCTACTCTGAAGATCTAGTTCACTGAGTGGTCTTTTAATGATTGAAGTGGTCGCTGATCCTTCCCAGTATTGGTTCACTGTGAAATTTTCATCAACAGTCAGTGTATTAGCATTTAACTGAAGTGCCCAGTCTTGTCCAATCCGCCCGTAAATTTTCTACTTTGTTGCCGCAGTCATCGATTGGAGGCTTTTTCTTCTAGCTCATCGGCGCTCCAAATATCAGTCTTTCTGCCATTTTGGCACTCCAAGTCCCAATGTTTCCGCATCTTACTGTCGTGGTCGCTGATCAGAAGCTTTGTCTTCTGTGCCATCGGTGCCCCAAGTCTGAATGTTGCCGCAGTTTTGGCGCTCCAAGTCCATACGTTTCCGCAGTTTACCGCCTTACCTCCGCCGTCGCTGATCAAAAGCTTTGTCTTCTAGCTTGTCGGTGCTCTAAGTCTCTATGCTAATGCTCTCCACCTTTAGCTCATGATGGTTTCTACATCGGTGATCGGAATCTGTTTCCTCTAGACCATCGGCACTCCAAGCCTGAATGTTTGCCGCAGTTGTGGCTCCTTAATGGACTATTGTGCCGATGATTAGTCTGTAGTTCTTCCAACTACAGTGGAGCTGCTTGGTTCTAAACTCTTTGATGATTAGTCTTTAGTTCCTTCGATCGCCGATGATTTCCTGTTATGGTGGAATGGGTAGTCAGTTTTTTTCCTGTAGTTGCAGCTCCTTAGTTGATTAACTCGCCGATCCGTTGTCTTTAGTCCTTCCGATCGCCGACGATTTCCTCTTCTCACGGAAGTCATAGTCTGTAAGTCTTCCACCGTTTCGGCGCCGTAGTGGACTAAATCGCCGATGCTTTTAAATTTTTCAAGTCCTGAACTGATTTCATCAGTGATCGGAACTTAAAACCTCTCACCATAGAAACTTTTAATCATTATTTTCTCTGCAGTTGCAGTGCCTTTGGGAGCTAGCTCGCTGATAGTTAGTCCTTGTAAGTTCCGACGCCTATGAGTCTGTATTGTTTCAGAACTCGTAGTAAGTCTTTCTTCTGCCATTCCATATCTTTCATGGATTGACTCGCCGATACGTAGTCTGTATGTCTTCCGATCACCGATGATCTTCTATTATCGCGCCATCGAAAGCCTTACTATGTTTTTCTTCTACCGTTGCGGCTTCCCCTCAGACTATCTTACCGAAGGCCCGTTACGGCTCTGCAGTGAACTAAGACTCCACAACGTCGACGATTGAAACTTGAGACTTCTTACCATCAGAGATTTTAATCATTATATTCTTCGCAGTTGCAGTGCCTTTAGCCACTGTCTTCTCCGCAGTTGCGGAACTTTCAGTCACTATATTCTTCGATCACTGTTTAAGAATGTTCCGATGGAAGTGAAAATTTAGCAATATGCCTAACTGCCGAAGGTGTCTTCCACCTATTATTTATCTTCCGTCTTTCGGTGGCTAATGAGATATTATGATCCTCACCCAAGCAACCGAAGTCACAACTTTGTGAGATTTGCATAAAAAATAGAGGCTTTCAAAATTGTTAGTGATATTCATATCCTTCATTGCATGATTTTAAATTCTTCATACTATCAAAAATAAATTCATTTTATTTTGGGAGATAACACATATTATGGCATGACTCCATAATGAAGCGAGTCAAGAAATCAAAGATCATGAGGCATTGGTGCATGACCAATTAGTCAAGTCTCAAGAGCGAGAAGAGAGCACAAAATCCAAGCTTCAATGACTGAAGATGGAGCAGGAGGTAGTCGTCAATGAAAATACCAAGGATTTTGATGATAGGAAATGATTGGAGAGAACAATATCGGTTGCATGTGAAGAGATTACGGACATTATCCCAGAAATGTTCGTCGATGCAAAAGTGTTGTGACTAGGAAGAATAGTCGTTGATCCAAGGAAAGAGAACGCAGAGTTGCAAGCGTGAGTGGTGCTAAGCACACTGGAAGAACAACTTACAGAAAGAATAGGAGTAATTGAGGCACACCACGACGTAAATTACGAAGAATGAGAAGGTATTCCAAACTATTGCAGAGGATATAACCAAGTTTTGGGGGAATTTGGTGCAAGATGAGCAGCTACACTAGCTGGAAGCGCAATTGAATGAAGCAAAACCACAATTTCCAGCTTTCTAGGGCTCTCTCAAAGGGATTCCCCCACTAGCACAGGAGACCAAGGAAACGAAGCTTAAAGATTTACAATAGCATGTCAATAAGGAACATGCAAGACACCAGAGGAGGTTGACACAATTAGAATAACTACAGGGCATAGTAGAAGAAGTAGCGCTCAAAGTGATGGAAGAGATCACGAAGACAAAGGAGGAATTAACCACAATCCAACAGATGAAAGAGGAACACCCAATGGAGCAAGAAGTGGAGCAATGCTAAACAATCAAATCAAAGGTCAAAGCAGTCGTCAATGAAGTTAAAACTATATACAATGCATTCCTGACAAAGTTCGATACACTAGTAATTTCTAGCTGACATGGCTCGAGGACGAGCCACAAGTTTGTGTTGGGGGGCTATTGGAAAGGATATAATATGTGCAAGGTGCACTTTTGATATCTACAAGGAAGACATAGATAAAAGAAAGAGTCAACTGCGCAGAAGAAGATACCAAAAAATGTGGTCATTATGGTTGAGTTAGTTAGGAAGTTTTGTTCTAAATTAGTTAGGAAGTTGGCTATGTGAACAATTTTGTAAATGCTCAAGCCTATAAGTAGAATTAGGAGTACAGTCATTAGATCATCAAGAAAGGAGAACTGAGTCAATCTATAAATGAATGTATTTTCTAGTCTGAGGCTATTCGACCAAGGAATGCTTATCTTTTGCAAAGTGTTTGTGGAGATAATATAAGGATGATGTTTATGATGAAATTCCTGTTTTTATTTGTGTGTCTGTGAAACTTGCGAACTTAATGATGGTGCGATCTATGAATTTACATGCTTGAATCTGAATGATGCGAAGTCTTGCAGGGCTCATTGAGTTAATACATGTTAATGTCTTTGTTAAGAGTTAAATTAATATGAATTATGTTACTATGATGAAGGTTTTTATCTAAATCTGAGTAAGAATGATTGCAAATAGTAGATCTTATAAATGATATATCAAAACCCTATATATCTAAGTAATGATGCGATAGAGTAAGAGATAGTGTGAAAGTCCTCTTTCTTCTACAGAAACGTGGTTCCTGCAACCCTCCCCCAGACATATCGGGTGATACTGCATCTAATTTGCAGGTGTTGCTGGACGAGGTCAAACGTGTTTGGGTTGATGTTTAGGGAGCTTGTGTCAATGGGTGTCGTAAAATATGTGGAGTGAACCCATTTTGACAGAAGTGTGTCAACACATGAGAGAGAGAGAGAGAGAGAAGGGAGGATAGATAGATAGTTGTTGAATACTTCTTATTACTGGGTTTGATCATCTTATGACATAGTCTTTGTGATTGTACTATTCTGAGGAAGTTTGTGGGGTTTTCTCCTTTATGGTTTCCTCAGTGAAAATATTTGTGTCTTGTGATTCTTTATATCTTATGCATCTTGTTGTACTTATTATTCTTCCAGACAAAGATCCTAATTAAGCTACTAAATATCTAAGAAAAACTAACAGTACAGATTATATACTGATTGGGAAAGAATATAAATCCATCAATGGAAGCATCCAATGCACAATTAAAGGTTTTCAAATGTTATGGTTATGGTATAAGGATGGGAAGTCATATCAACCTAGTAATAATAGTAATCCCTAGTTTTAGCATGTAGAGTAATGTGTGAAACTATAGCATGAATTAGAGAATTTTAGTCCCATAGAAGTCATAGCCCAATGCGCATTCATGTATCCCTAGATCGAGTAGAAGAGGAATTACTATAGACATGAATTGTGCCTTTTCTTAAGTTCTATCCCTTATATTATGATAGATGTCAAATCCAAATTTATTAAGAAACAATCTTGAACCCAACATGTATATGATTTTTGAAGCTACAAGTAAGATGATGATATTGTAACTACACTTCACCCAGGTAAACAAAATAAAGATATGCATTATATATTTATTTGTTGGAATATTCATCCCCGTAGAGTGTTTAGGGTGTGACTACAACATATTTTGAACATGATCAATACCAAACTATTAATCTTACACATTGATCTAGGAAAAAATAATCAATCTCATCAAGAAATAATCAACAAATAACTCAGAAATGGTGTTAATCGGAACCAGAAATGGTTTCCTCTCTGTATATTCAATAAACAATGAATGGTTACAATAACAATGTCAAGCAATAGCTTGAATCAATGAGGAATTCGAATACCTAAGGAGGTCATTCAAATTCAATGAGTGAGTTTAGCTTAACTAACTGTAAGCCATTGGTTCACACTCAATTAACCACTTGACCAAAACCCTAATTGACTCACCAAACCCTAATTGAAGTCGGAGTGCAATAAATGACTGAATCTCAACTGAAAGAGATCAAACACATGTCATAGCAAGCCAACCATCAAGTGCTAGTGCTTCAATGACTTCAATGAACCCCAATGAGGTTAACTTAAGCTGAACTGATCATCAGAAGTTGGTGGAGGTGCCCCTGTTGACTCCAGATCATTAAATAATAATAAATAATCATTAAATAATATATTTAATGAGAGGAGGCACCTTAACTGACTGGTTGAACTGATTGTAACCACCAGTTAGCAATTAGGTGCATTAATATCACTCAGATCACCCCCGGAGTGCTCCAGTTAGCCTCCTTGACTGTAGGAGAAGGCTAATTTATCCTCCTTGACTGTAGGTAGGCGTGGGTGTGACTGGATGATGTCAATTAATTCTCCACTAATGTCAATTAATGTCAATTATACTTAGAATAGTGGTTTAACTAGGCCATTTTGACCAAAAAGAGTGTGTATGGTGGTAAATGTCTCCAACACCCCCCCTTAAGCTATACTCAGGAAGATTTAGAAAACATAGATGCATAAAAATGTTAGGGCCCTAGAAACAAAGGCCATAGGTCACCCTGTACAATAAAGTAACTACTTAATATAACCAAGGAAACGGGGAAAACCTCATGGGAAAAATACCCCCCCTCAAACTAAGCAGTAAATCAAGAATTGGTTCTTCTATGCAGTAGTATCCTGAGACTGTGCATGTGAACCTATGAATCCAAACTAAATGAATATTTCTAGAGGAATCTTCCACTTTGGAAGAAGAACAATGCACACAACTGAATCAGAAATATAAACAACTACACGGTGAAAACAGGACCCATGTAGAGCAGATGAAATCATCTGAAGAAAGAGCAAAGGTTCTTGAGGATTAGAACCATGTGTGGAACACTCAAGAAACTGATATGTTTCAGCCTTGAACAGCAAACCATGAGTGGTAAAATCAGCCCCAATTTTTAGGAGCAAGTATCCAAGTGGATGCAAAATGTCTTCCTCTTTACTAGTTCTGTGAGGAGATGAGCATGTGACCAAAGGTAGAGAAGCCTTGGGACTCTGGAGAGAAAATGCTTGAGATCCATAATCTGATACAGCTTCATAAATAGGTAATGATTCACAAAATAAAATATCAGCAACATCATAAGAGGAAACTAACACCAAATCCCCAGCAGCAAAATTGAAGAAGAACTGCGGTACTTGATTTTTCACACCGGAATTTGTGAGAGCAACTACAAGCATGACTGAAAGTTCTTGGATTTTAAAATATGAACAAAATAATATCAGATCATAATGTAAATCAGATCTAAATAAGTTCACAACAGATCCAAAACTGTGAAATGAAATCAAATCCCCAGTAGCAGTTTTGTAGGAGACTTGCGGTACTTGTTTCTTCACACTGTTGATGAGAATAGCTACAAGCAGTACTGAAGGTTTAAGAAACTGAAATTTTGAACCAAGAAATATCATATCAGATCCAATAAGGTTCATATCAGATCCAAAATTATGGTCAAACGAGACGGTGGATGCACAGTTGTCTTTTTCTTCAAAATTCCGAATTTTAGTGCATGCAATCCTGCAGGATTGTGCTGGAATATCTAGATCATGAGGAGTGAATGTGTCACTCTTATAATCTGATATTTATTCCAAAATATCCAATTTTTTACATATTTTCACACCAGCAGCAACATTAGAGGGAGAAAAATCAAATTTCTCTTCAATTTCGGAAGCAATTACTGGTAAATTTTGCACATAATTCAAAGGAAAATCACCGGTGAATGTTTGCATGGAAGTGCAGCAGTATTTTTCGTCAATATCAGAGATTCGAATGTCTTCTTCTATTTCATCAATATGAGGAGATGAGATATCATAGATCTCATGAACTTCCGGAGCATCAGGAGAAGGAGACACTGCATGGAGACTTTCTTCAATTCAAATTGAATGTGTAGAAGATTCTGCTTCATCTTCATCATGAACAACTTCATCAGAGAGAATAGAGGCTGATAATTTTGAGTAAAAAACTGTTGTGGTGCTGGATGTGATCTCCAAAGTGCTATTATGATCCTCATTGTGCTTGCCAAAGGTTCTGTCCAATTTTGTCCAGAGATCCTTTAGGTATTCAGCAGAACCAATAAGGTAGCGTAAGCTAGGAGAAAGGGCCAGACATATTGCTCCAAAATATCTATCACCGTCATTTAGCTAGTCATTTTCATTCTCATAAGACTCTTTTCCAAGTCCAATAGACACCTCATAGAGACCTCGTCTCTTTAGAGATGCAATCATCTTCAACTTCCATTTTGAATAGCTTGTGAATGGGGTGAGAAGAGGGACTGATGAGTCCATTCAAAGTTGTACCTCTTAAAACCTGCAAATCACAAAAAAAAGGGCACCGTAAGGTCAGACATCCTGCACATTTTAGGATTTCATCACACCCAACATAATCAATCAAGCAAGCTTGATCAACAAGTTCTTTACTTGGGGTATTAAGTGGTAAGCCTTGGCTTCTTGTGCAGTGCTGGATTTTTAAGCTATTGCTCAAATTTCATGGAGAAATCTGTCAAAAATCTTGTTTTTGAGAGACAGATCTTCATCCCGCTGTAAGATCTGATACCATATTAATATTGCACATTGATCTAGGAACAAATAATCAATCTCATCAAGAAATAATCAACAAATAACTCAGAAATGGTTTCCTCTTTGTATATTCAATAAACAATGAATGGTTACAATAACAATGTCAAGCAATAGCTTGAATCAATGAGGAATTCGAATACCTAAGGAGTTCATTCAAATTCAATGAGTGAGTCTAGCTTAACTGACTGTAAGCCATTGGTTCACACTTAGTTAACCACTTGACCAAAACCCTAATTGACTCACCAAACCCTAACTGAAGTCGAAGTGCAATAAATGACTGAATCTCAACTGAAAGAGATCAAACACATGTCATAGCAAGCCAACCATCAAGTGCTAGTGCTTCAATGACTTCAATGAACCCTAATGAGGTTAACTGAAGATGAACTAATCATCAGAAGTTGGTGGAGGTGCCCCTGTTGACTCCAGATCATTAAATAATAATAAATAATCATTAAATAATATATTTAATGAGAGGAGGCACCTTAACTGACTGGTTGAACTGATTGTAACCACCAGTTGGCAATTAGGTGCATTAATATCACTCAGATCACCCCCAGAGTGCTCCAGTTAGACTCCTTGACTGTAGGAGAAGGCTAAGTTAGCCTCCTTGACTGTAGGTAGGCGTGGGTGTGATTGGATGATGTCAATTAATGCTCCACTGATGTCAATTAATGTCAATTATACTTCGGATAGTGGTTTAACTAGGTCATTTTGACCAAAAAGAGTGTGTATGGTGGTAAATGTCTACAACACAAACATCTAAACTTCGGAGAATGAAAATTTTGTTTAACCCTTGAGTGCAAGGTCAAAGAAACACAGATGGATGAAGGAGGAAATTCAACTCATTTATTACACAAACATCAAGGAGATCCATCATTAATTATGCTCTCACATTTTTTATTAGATACCAATTAGATCTGTTGTTTGAGGAAATTTGTTAGTGTATAGAAGAGAAATTATTATCTAAAAATGGGCCCTACATGCTCCAAATAGTTAGATTTCAATGGAATTCTCATGTAGTAAGGGATCATTCTCCATGTACCTAAGTGATTTGGTTAAGTCTAGGTTTAGTAGTTAACATAAACATTGTAATAGTGCCTAGCCCATTTCTTGTGCTTGGATGGCTTATGGAAACAAAAAGCAATCATGAAATGATTGGAATAGATTCCATGTCAACTAGGTAAGAAAGGACATGAGAACAAAGAATAAGAATACTAAAATATGAAAAACCGCGATGCTTCCCTTAAATTTATTTAATTTTTGAGACAATATAAATTCTAAATTCGAAAGAGTTGCATCACTAAAATATGGATTTCCAACCCAAAAAAATCTTTATATAACTTTGAAGCCTAAGCCTAGTTGAATTGTTCATTTTTGTGTTTGTTCTTACAGCTGTTGAAAGTGGCACTTTCTCAAGAATAGTTGTAGTTTTTCATGCCATAACGTGTATGAGAGGGTAATATAGCATTGGAAGATGGAATCCTACATAGACGTTACCAATTAGTATTCTTGTTATTCTTTTCAACATTAATTATCTTTAATAAAATGCCATTAATGTTAGATTTAATGCAGCCAATGTATTCGCTTATGTTTTCCATATCTAGATTATTTTTTAACCAACTCCTATGTTGTAGGATCTGATCCATATTTCTAGGATCTAGCTTAGCTTATCATTTTCATATATATGTAAATTTTATTCATTAATACAATTGAGTTGAGTGTGTATCTCCTCCTATCTGTGCGAGCCTTTGTGCTCTGCTGGTTCCTTCCTTGGTTTCTCTAATTTGGTATCACAGCCAAGTTCAGGGCAGCTATGAGGGAACCTGAATATTGCTGAGTGTGAGTGTTTGTAGAGGAGCCTAGTCGAATTGTGAAAAGGATCATGAAAGAGGATCACAGTTGTTGATCATGGAAGAGGGTTGCAACTGACCTAAGTGTTGAAAGTGGATCGCAGCTTGCACCCGTTAATGTTTTTTTTCTCTCTCCACGTTTTTGAGTCGGTGTTGTTTCTGAGTGTAGATTGTGCATCGATATTGTTCCTGAGAGCAAACAGTGCACTGGAGGTGATTTTATTGTGGAGATACTGAGTGCTGGGGTGCCTCCTAAAGTTGAATTTAGTGTGCTGGTAGCACCGATTAGCAAGAGGAAAAGAGCACTGGAGAGGCTAGGACTTACAGCGATTTTGGCCTGCGTCAGATCAGGGAAAGGAATCGAGCATTGATTTGTTTGTCAGTAGGTTTTCAGGAGGTGAGCTAGTATTATTCAGTTAGATTTTCGGTTAAATTTGGTTGCCAGTCAACTATTTTAAAATGGCATACATGTCTCTTGACGATTTATATATCACTGAAGCATCAAAATTGAATGGAGAGAATTATGTAAATTAGAAATTTAAATTAATCATTGTGCTTGAAGATCTTAGTTTGTTTTTTATTGTGAAAGCGGATGAACAGAAGCCCCCAGATTCGTTGTCACTCGCAGATTGGAATACATGGGAAGTTCCAGCAAAGGTATTAATTCGCATGTTTGTAAAAGATAATATCATTTCTCATATTAGAAATTGCAAGACGTCCAAAGGAACATGCGACAAACTCAAAGGTTTGTATGAGACGTCATATTCAAATAGATTTTTTTTTTTGAAGACTAAATTATTGTCTATTAAGATTAAAGTGAACAAATCCATAGATAAATATCTCTCCCACATAAAATATTTATGAGATAATCTGGGTGACATTGGTGAAGAAGTATCTAGTACTGATCTAGTGTCTATTACATTAAAAGGTTTATTGCCAGATTATAAAGTGTTCATCTTAGCACTTGCAGCAAGACAGACTCCTCCTACCTTTATAGAGCTCAGCAAAATATTAATACAAGAAGAAGAGAGAATGAATATTTATGAGCCGGAATATTAGATTGCAAATCAAGCACTAATGGCAAGAAACAGACACTCACACAGAGGAAATAAATGGAACACAAAAAGAGGCATGTTTCATACAAGACATAGAGGTATTTCACATAATGACTCTAATGCTAATAGAGAACTTGTATGCCATTATTGTGGAAAATCAGGTCATATTGCTAGGGATTGTTTTAAGAAGATAAACAATGAATCCAATAAGAGATATAGAAAACATAATGGAAACTATGTAAGAAAAGACACCCCAGATGTCAATGGATTCAAGAATCTTAGACTGTTTATATCTAAACATGCTTTGTCTACTAAACGGATGACGAAAATGCATGGTTTGTAGATTTGGGTGCTTCTGCCCATTTGTCTTGTAATAGAGATGGGTATGATGAGTATCATGAAAAGCCTAATGGCACACACATTTATTTGGGTGGTAACAGGTCTCACAAGGTCCACGGTTATGGAGTGATAACTGTAAATATACCCAATGGACAATTTAAGCAGATTCATAATGTGATGTATGTTCCAGGAATTAAAATATATATATATATATATATATATATATGTTTTTGCTATCACCGATAATGATATGAAAGTAGAATTTGATAAATATAAGTGACATGTTAAATACGTCTAATATCATTACAGCGTTATAGAGACAGGATCCGGACTTGATGGATTATACAAGCTGGATGCAATCAAGGGAAACCATCAAGCACTAACATCTTCAGCTATTTCAAATGTCGAATTATGGCATCAAAGGTATGGACACCTCAATCACAACGATCTCATGTTATTACAGAAAAAGTTTATGGTTGAAGGTATTCCTGTCATCAAAGATGGCCATAAAGAATGCGTTGCATGTGCACTTGGAAAACAAAATAGAAATGAATTTCCTAACCATGAAGAGAAGAGACAGACTGAACTCCTTGAATTAATACACTTTGATGTATGTGGACCTATGCAAACAAGATCACTAGGTGGTTCTTGGTATATCCTAATATTTGTTGATGATAGATCTGTTGGAGACATTTACCATCATACACACTCTTTTGGTCAAATTGGCCTAGTTAAACCATTATCCTAAGTTTAATTGACATCAGTGGAGCATTAATTGCCATCATCTAGTCCTCCCACGCCTACCTACAGTCAAGGAGGCTAACTTAGCCTTCTCCTACAGTCAAGGAGGCTAACTAGAGCACTCCAGGGGTGATCTGTGTGACATTAATGCACCTAATTGCTAACTGGTGGTTACAATCAGTTCAACCAGTCAGTTACAGTCAGTTAAGGCGCCTCCATTCATTAAATATATTATTTAATGATTATTTATTATTATTTAATGAACTGGAGTCAACAAGGCGCCTCCACCAACTTCTGATGGTCAGTTCAGCTTCAGTTAACCTCATCGGGGTTCATTGGAGTCATGCAACACTAGCACTTGATGGTTGGTTTGCTATGACATGTGTTTTATCTCCTTCAGTTGAGATTCAGTCACTTATTGCACTCTGACTTCAGTTAGGGTTTGGTGAGTTAATTAGGGTTTTGGTCAAGTGGTTAACTGAGTGAGATTGAATGGTTGAGAGTCAGTTAAGCTAGACTCACTCATTGAATTCGAATTGTCTCCTTAGGTATTCGAATTCTTCATGTAGTTAAGCCATTGCTCAGCATTGGAATTGTAACCCTTTATTTGTTTATTAAATATACAGAGAGGAAACCATTCTGGTCCCGATTATTTCCAATTCATGAGTATTTGTCAATTATTCTTTGATGATTTTGATTCCCAGTTCCTAGATCATGTGCAAGAATTAATATGGTATCAGAGCATACGGCTGGACGAAGAACAATCTCTCAAAAACAATATTTTAGACAGATTTCTCCATGAGAAGTGAGCAATAGCTCAAAATTCCAGCACTGCACCAGAAGCCAAGGCTTACCACTTAATATCCCAAGTAAAGAACTTGTTGATCAAGCTTACTTGATTGACTATGCTGGGTGTGATGAAATCCTAAAATGTGCAGGCTGTCCGACCTTACGGTGCCCTTTTTGTTTTGATTTGCAGGTTTTATCAGGTACAACTTCGAATGGACTCATCAATCCCTCTTCTCACCCCATTCACAAGCTATTCAGAATGGAAGTTGAAGATGATTGCATCTCTAAAGAGACGAGGTCTCTATGAGGTGTCTATTGGAATTGGAAGAGAGACTTATGAGAATGAGAATGATTGGCTAAATGACTGTGATAGAGATTTTGGAACAATAGGTCTGGCCCTTCATGATAGCTTGTACTACCTATATTGTTCTGCTGAATACCCAAAGGAAGTCTGGACAATATTGGACAGAACCTTTGGCAAGCACAATGAGGATCATAATAGTACTTTGGATATCACAGCCAGCACCACAAGAGTTCTTTACTCAAAATTCTCGACCTCTACTCTCTTCAATGAAGTTGTTCAAGATGAAGATGAAGCAAAATCTTCTACACATTCAATTCGAATTGAAGAAAGTCTCCATGAAGTGACTCCTTCTCCTGATGCTTCGGAAGTTTATGAGATCTCTGATATCTCATCTTCTCATATTGCTGAAATAGAAGAAGACATTCGAATGTCTGATATTGAAGAAAAATTCTGCTCCACTTCCATGCAAACATTCACCGATGATTTTCCTTTGAATTCTGTGCAAAATTTACCAGTAATTGCTTCCGAAAGTGAAGAGAAATTTGATTTTTCTCCCTCTAATGTTGCTGTTGGTGTGCAAATATGTAAAAAAATGGATATTTTGGAAGAAATATAAAATTATAAGAGTGACACATTCGCTCCCCATGATCTAGATCTTCCAGCAAATTCCTGCAGGATTGCATGCACCAAAATTCAGAATTTTGAAGAAGAAGAACACTGTGCATCCACTGTCTCGGTTGACCATAATTTTGGATCTGATATGAACCTTATTGGATCTGATATGATCTTATTTGGATCTGATCTGATATTGCTTGGTTCAAAATTTCAGTTTCATAAACCTTTAGTACTGCTTGTAGCTGTTCTCATCAACGGTGTGAAGAAACAAGTACCGCAAGTCTCCTACAAAACGGCTACTGGGGATTTGATTTCATTTCACAGTTTTGGATCTATTGTGAACTTATTTAGATCTGATTTACATTCTGATCTGATATTATTTTGTTCATATTTTAAAATTCAAGAGCTTTCAGCCATGCTTGTAGCTGCTCTCACCAATTTTGGTGTGAAAAATCAACTACCGCAGTTCTTCTTCAATTTTCCTGATGGGGATTTGTTGTTAGTTTCCTTTTGTGAGGTTGCTGATATTTTATATTGTGAATCATTAGATATTTTTGAAGCTATATCATATTATGGAGCTCAAGCATTCGTTCTCCAGAGTCCCAGGGATTCTCTACCTTTGGTCACAAGCTCATCTCCTCACAGAACTAGTAAAGAGGAAGACATTCTGCATATGCTTGGACACTTGCTCCTAATATTTGGGGCTGATTTTACCACTCATGGTTTTCTGTTCAAATCTGAAACATATCAGTTTCTTGAGTGTTCCACACATGGTTTGAATCCTCAAGAACCTTTGCTCTCTCTTCAGATGATTTCAGTTGCTCTACATGGGTCCAGTTTTCACCGTGCAGCTGTTTATATTTCTGATTCAGTTGAGTGCATTGTTCTTCTTCCAAAGTGGAAGATTCCTCCAGACATATTCATTTAGTTTGGATTCAGAGGTTCACATGCACAGTCTCAGGATGCTGCTGCATAGAAGAACCAATTCACTAGTACAAGTGATCAATTTTGCCACGGCAAAACGTGGCAATATCCACAGAAAATCGTGGACATTGCCACGTCTAAGTGTTTTTTTTTCCATGGAAACAATTCCGTCGCAATAGAGATGACCCCTAATTTGTGTTGCAAGAGTGAAAATGTTCTATATTTCGTTAGATGTCTAAGCCGTCGCTATATCCATGCCTGGCTGTCTCTGTATCCACGCCTAGCCGTCGCTGTATCCACGCTCTGTATAAGTTTTTTTTTTTTAAATGCAAACCCAGGAATAAGACGTCGCTATAGCCACGCCTTGCCATCTCTGTATCCATGCCTGGCCGTCGCTGTATCCATGCTTTGTATAAGTTTTTTTTTTTTTAAATGCAAACCCCAGGAATAGCGACGGGGATGCTATACCTGCGACGGGTAGACTATACCTGCTCTCAATTCCCCTTACCCTTTAAATTATTTTGTTTACATAGAAAACATATAAAAAACTAAACATATAAACATTGAAACATCAAATCACATAAACATATAAACATCGAAACACAAGAAGGTAATCCATACAAACAATGTTTCATGTTAACATCGATATAAAATACAAGTCATGATATTTTACAATTTTTTCTTCGTGTGACTTTGTTTTTTTCGATTCAAAAAACCAACAAGTGGCATCTCAAATTCATCATTTTGCAATGTATCTGTTGAGCCCTGTCCTTCTGTGGTTTGTGTAATTTGTGTGCCCTCATGTACCATACTCCTGGTACATCGCTGAACAGGGCATGGAGGCCGCTGCGAATAGGAAAGAACTGCAACAACGAAAAGACCATTTTTCTTAGGTTGAAAATTGATTCAAATCACTATTTCATTGTTTCGATAAACATTACAATATCGCTTTTTACCTGTTTGTCTATCTGTGAAGGTCGTTGTTCCGACTGCTTCAGTCGTTTGTTCCTCTTCCAGTTCATCCTCGTGAGCTACATGCTCTTCCATTTAAAGAAATAAATATGTAAGTATACGTAAAAAAATAAATATCTATAATCAAAATACATATATATATTTCTAAAACTCACTACCTAAATCCCTAGCCTGCTCCACATTATCATCCAATGGGTCCTCCCCAATATGAACTGGCACCCTCCCAGTACCGCTGGATTCACTGCTGCGGTTGCATTGTTGTTGCCAAACAAACATAAAAATATAGTTATTGGTCTACTGTGGGAAAATATGAAGCAAGAATATTTCAAATGTCCTTATTCATTATATTTACCTGCATTCCCACAATTGGGCTGATTGGAGTCTGCCCCAAGCTTTTTCTATACTCAACCACAGTTTCAAAACCATACTTGAAACCAATCTTGAGGTCTTCCTCGGTGGCGGCATCTGCGAACGTACTTCCCTACAATATTGCAAAGAGAAGTTTATTATTAGAGAGGATGCAGCATATTATGTGCTAGTCTAAAAGGACTCAAGAACTCAAAGTTCAATACTATTCTTAAAAACAATGAAAACTATTCTAAGAAAACTATGAATTTAATTAGCAGGCACAAATCTCAAACCCCAACACTTGGTAAGATTTTGAAAATTTATAAAAAGGAATATTGCAAATTCTTACGATTCGGTGCCTTAGTTTTCTGTAGCCACCCTAGCCCAGTTTATGCTGGCCAACCTTATCCATTCTTGCCTTGGTTTCCTTGGAGGTGTCAGGCAACCTATTTATGAAATTTATGACATATGTTAAATGTATGATTTGTTGCTTGACACAAAACATAAAATAAAATTGAGCATATCGCAATAGTATAATTATACATCATGTACCTTGCTTTATCAGTCTGTGGTTGTTTTCCTTGATTTCTTAACAAAATAAATTTGGCATCAGCCATAAGTGCCTTCCACTCTTGCTCCGGTACCATGGGAGGGCGCTCATGCTTGGGGTTATCTGCCAGTTTTCCCCAATATTGGGCCCTGGTATATTTCAAACCATCTCCAACTAACTTTAAAACCACTTTCTTGTTGAAAGTGTCACCGAACAAGTAAATCATGTGTCGCTTATCCGACGGCTAGAACTGTTTTAAAAAAAAAAATACAAACGTAGAATCCTGTTCAATAATTTAATTCCCTCTATAGAAGAGAGATGTATGTATAGTAATCTATTTTTGTTGAAGAACATGGAAATCCTAGTAAAACAAATGAACTCAAGCAAGGAGGTTAACTTATCTATTAAAGAGCATCTACTTACAAGTGCAACTGATATGTAGCACTCTCATTTGTCAAAGCTG
>LPNX010383832.1:286064-382778 GCA_001517045.1 Pseudotsuga menziesii
ATGGTTAGGCGTGGATACAACGACGTCCAAGAGTTTAGGCGTGGATACAGCGACGTCTAAGAGTCCAGGCGTGGATACAGCGATGGCTAGGTGTGGATACAGCGACGCCTCATTCCTGTTACATCGGATTTTACACCAAAAAGTAAGAAACGTGGAAAACCTCCATGGAAAAATCCGCGCTTTTGTACTAGTGATATTCTTGATTTACTGCTTAGTTTGAGGGGGGGTATTTTTCCCATGAGGTTTTCCCCGTTTCCTTGGTTATATCAAGCAGTTACTTTATTGTACAGGGTGACCTATGGCCTTTGTTTCCAGGGCCCTAGCATTTTTATGCATATATGTTTTCTAACTCTTCTTGAGTATAGCTTAAGGGGGGGTGTTGGAGACATTTACCATCATACACACTCTTTTGGTCAAATTGGCCTAGTTAAACCACTATCCTAAGTTTAATTGACATCAGTGGAGCATTAATTTCCATCATCCAGTCCTCCCACGCCTACCTACAGTCAAGGAGGATAACTTAGCCTTCTCCTACAATCAAGGAGGCTAACTGGAGCACTCCAGGGGTGATTTGTGTGACATTAATGCACCTAATTGCTAATTGGTGGTTACAATCAGTTCAACCAGTTAGTTACAGTCAGTTAAAAAGCCTCCATTCATTAAATATATTATTTAATGATTATTTATTATTATTTAATGAACTAGAGTCAACAAGGCGCCTCCACCAACTTCTGATGGTTAGTTCAACTTCAGTTAACCTCATTAGGGTTCATTGGAGTCATGCAACACTAGCACTTGATGGTTGGTTTGCTATGACATGTGTTTGATCTCATTCAGTTGAGATTCAGTCACTTATTGCACTCCGACTTCAGTTAGGGTTTGGTGAGTCAATTAGGGTTTTGGTCAAGTGGTTAACTAAGTGAGATTGAATGGTTGAGAGTCAGTTAAGCTAGACTCACTCACTGAATTCGAATTGTCTCCTTAGGTATTCAAATTCTTCATGTAGTTAAGCCATTGCTCAGCATTGGAATTGTAACCCTTTATTTGTTTATTAAATATACAGAGAGGAAACCATTCTGGTCCTAATTATTTCCAATTCATGAGTATTTGTCAATTATTCTTTGATGATTTTGATTCCCAGTTCCTAGATCATGTGCAAGAATTAATAAGATCTAGTTTCACATGGGATTACTTCATAAGAATAAAAAGAGATGTTTTTTAATACTTCAAGGAATTCAAAATCAAAGTTGAAAAGCAGACAAGTAAATACATCAAAATCCTCAGATCGGATCAAGGTGGTGAGTACACTTCTGGAGCTTTTAAAAGATATTGTACAGAAAATGGAATCCAACAACAATTCACTGTGACGAATACACCTCAGCAAAATGGAGTTGCCAAGAGAAAAAACAAAACATTGGTGGAATGTGCTCGCAGCATGCTCCAAGGTAAAAAAAATTCTAATTGTTTCTGGGATGAAGCAATTAACACTGCTATGTATCTAAAGAATAGGAGTCCAACAAAGAAATTAGAACTCAAAACCCCTTTTGAAGTCTTTTATGGCTATAAACCAGAAATTAATCATTTAAGAATATTTGGTTCTAGGGATTTTGCATATATACCTAAAGATGATAGAAGGAAATTGGATGCAAAATCCATTGAATGTGTCTTTGTTGGCTACTGTGATGATAAAAAAGCATGTAAACCATTTCATCCTCGTTCACACAAATTGATTGCTAGTAGAGATGTTGTATTTCATGAAAATATAGATATATGTAATAGGATGAACAATGCTGATCAAGAACATATTCGAGATCAGCATGTCAAAATAGATAAAATTGTTCAAAAAGTGCAGGAACAGCAGCAGGTGCAAGAAGAGCAATAGGTTCAAGAACATGAGTCAAACATGAGCAATACTACCTCAGATGAAGAAACAACAGAAGGCAGTAGAATCATGGATGGCACTTTAGCAGGTATAGTAGAACCTAGAAGGTCAAATCGACAAACTCATCCTCCTGTAAAGTTTATAGATTATGCCTTGATGACTAATGTAATGAATTTCATAGAACCATTAAACTATGGACAATCCAAAGATAAGGAAGAATGGGTGACTGCAATGAATGAGGAATATAATTCTATTATGAGAAATAAAACTTGGGAATTAGTAGAATTACCCAAAGATAAAGTACCCATAGGATCTAAATGGCTATTCAAATCTAAGCTTAAAGCTGATTGAAATATTGACAATTTTAAGGCAAGATTAGTTGCAAAGGGTTATTCTCAACAAGAGGGAATTGACTTTGAAGAAACATATGCACCGATAGTTAAATTAAACACTATCATATTGCTAGTTGCATTAGCTACTAAACATAACTAGAGAATACACCAGTTAGATGTTAAATCTGCTTTTCTAAATGGTGATTTAAAAGAGGAAGTATATTTAGAATAGCCTAAAGGATTTGTGCAGAAAAGTCAGGAGAATCTTGTGTGCAGGTTAAAGAAAGCTATCTATGGACTGAAACAGGCTCCTAGATTGTGGTATATCAAGATTGATTCCTTCTTCAAACAACAAGGGTTTCTTAAAAGTAAAAATGATTCAAGCCTATATATTAAGAAAGATAAAGAGGGAAATGTTTTCTCGATATCCTTATATGTGGATGATCTCATCATTACAGGTGGAGCATATCAATCAATTGCAGATATTAAAAGTAATATGCCTCAGGAATTTGAAATGAAAGACCTTGGTGACTTGCATTATTGTTTAGGCATTGCTTTTTGGAGAGAATCTGGTAAAACTTTCATCACTCAAAGAAAGTATGCAAGGGAAATCCTTGACATATTTCAAATGAGTGAATGCAAAATTGTATCAACTCCTTTGGATCAAAATGTCAAATTATACAACAGTGATGGATCTAAAGAAGTAGATGGTACTTTGTATCATCAACTAGTGGGTAGTCTGAACTATCTCACTACTAAAAGGACAAACATATCATATTATGTTAGCATTCTTAGTCAGTTCTTGGCTAAGCCATGTGAAACACATTGGAAAGCTGCAAAGCAAGTCCTAAGATATTTAAAAGGAATAGTTATTTTTGATCTTTTATATAATGATGTATCTGATGTTCAGTTTGAAGGTTATTATGATTCTGATTGGGCAAGAAATCCTGATGACAGAAAAACCACTTCTGGATATGCTTTTAGTGTTGGTTCGGGAGTTGTGTCATGGAGTAGTAAGAAACAACCAAGCGTTTCTTTTTCATCCATAGAAGCTGAATATAAAGCTTTAACCAGTGATACTTGTGAAGCCATTTGGTTGAGGTGCATTATTGAAGATGTTGGAACACAACAAAAGCAAGCTACCAGAATTCAGTGTGATAATCAAAGCTCAATTAAGTTGGCACACAATCCAGTATATCATGCTAGATCCTAACATATTGAGCTGCACCATCATTTTGTGAGAGAAAAGATTGAGTCTCAAGAAATTGAATTAATCTATTGTAGTACAAGTAAGAATGTCGTTGATATTTTTACTAAACCAGTTGGAATAATTCATTTTGAGGATCTTAGACAGAAACTAGGTATTGTCAAGAATCCATTTCTGCATTAAGGGAGGTTGTTAGATATAATGCAGCCAATGTATTCGCTTATGTTTTCCATATCTAGATTATTTGTTTAAACAACTCCTATGTTGTAGGATCTGATCCATATTTCTAGGATCTAGCTTAGCTTATCATTTTCTTATATATGTAACTTTTATTCATTAATACAATTGAGTTGAGTGTGTATCTCCTCCTGCCTGTGTGAGCCTTTGTGCTCTGCTAGTTCCTTCCTCGGTTTCTCTAATTATTAACCATTAAGTCAATTTATGACATGATAAGAATATGACATCCAAAAAATGTAAACTCGTGAATATTTGTTTTCATATACTAAATTGTAAAGAAATATAACATTATAATTATAGCTACCTTGGTTTTAAGATGCAATATTTTTTTTTAGCTAAATAAAAGAGTATGCAGAAATTAATATATATTCAAACCATAATTCATGAAATGACTTAAATATGCCCCAATGCTATAAAGTTTAATATAACAACTATGTTCAAATGCCAAGCAAAGTAATTTTCATTTTGCAATGTTTTCCATTCATATGAAATGTGTTAGTGGGACATTCTCACTAATGGTTTCATCATATTTTATTGACAATTTCCATTATCAACTCTTGAAATTTTTTTCAGTCTTGACTTGTTTCAAGTGCAATCAAGTTGCTATGACTAAATGATTATATTAGGAACATATAAAATGTGTCTCGTAATATCGAAAAATAATGTAATCAATGAATACATTTACTTTTTCAAAGAAATGTCCAATTAAAAACATTGAAACAATTACATATGTAAAACTTGAGGGACCTTTAAAATCTTATCTCATCATGCTTTTTGACCTAATGCATCACATTATATTAATGCACTATTCTCTAGATTATTTTGTAGTGCAAGGACATCGAATGCATCACCTTCTTACACCATATAAAAAACATGAACACAATTGCTGTCAATCATAGCCTCTTCACTATCCATGTTTGCATTGATTGCATTTCTAAATAGTGGCTATGCTCTTATTCCTTCATGCTTCCATGGTTTGAAAAACTTGTTATTTTGTTTACACTCATCAATTGGGCTCCACATCATCAATACAAGTGAGATAAAAACAACATCATCGCTATTCCTCAATTTATTATACATTTGTCATTTTCTCACTCCTAACTATGATGCAAAATGCTTGTTATCGGTACTCCAACATGATTATATGGAAATGATTTATCAACTTCTCTCATTGTAATATTCCAAAAGAACTTGCTTGAGACTAAAAAAAATGCACAACAAATTTCATAAATAAATAATGTTTTACTATAAAAACACATGCAAATATAACTAACTATTTAAAGTTTTAAAATGTCATGCACACTTGCCTACACACATGATCCATCCTTGAATTGAATTTATGGATTACATTTGTTTTGCACCAATTAAAAACATCATTCAAATATATAAATGGTTGTAAATATAATTTTTTGGTTGTACAAGAATACATTTTTGCATATGTTTGTGCCATGATTTCTATTTATTATTTCAAGTTCACAACTATTGACATGTTCTAAATAGAATCTAAGAACTATTTTATTTATAAGGACTATTGATTGTATCTTTTTCTAAACCATGAGCTACGGTATTAAATTTGACTTTAAGTTTGAAATTAAACTCAAATATTGGAAAAATTAACTATTCAAAGTTCAACAAAAATTAGCATTACCAAATGTTTCAATTTATGATATTGTGTACTTTTATTAGGTATTTATTGTAGGAATTGTATTTAACCATTGAGAAACATTGCAATCCATCATAACCCTTGAGGAACCTCACAATACGACATAACCCTTGACAAACTTTGAAATTCCACATTACCATTGAGAAACTTAGAGATTCAACATAAGTCAACTATGATAAACACCATGATATGAAGTAACCATTACAATTAAGAAGGTGATGAGTAATTGTATTTGACATAGGGAATGCTTTCATCTTGAAGCATAAGCTTTATCATTTTTCAAATCCTATCATCTATGATGGAATATACCCTTGTTCATAGCAACAGTTGGACAATTTCAGGTTTTCTTATCATGTTTTTCCCCTATGTAGCATCAAAACACTATCACTCAATTTCAGTCCATTGGTCAACCCCCGAACATATAAAAATACAATTTATTATCCTTTTTGGGTACCTATAAAGTATACAAATGCATACTATAATCTATGAATGGATGATACAAAAAGGATTTCAACCCAAGCATATACCCTAGCTCAACATTGTTTTTTTTATTATATATGGTCTAATATAATATTGATAGATACATACAACAAAACTATTTGAGTAGTTTATATGGATTAAATGACTATTGGATATCAACTTTTAATCATGTTCAACCATGATGGCCACACACACAAATATTTCATCTTCATAATCCTTTATAATCCTTCTATCCATACAAGTGATCAAATAATCAAATTAAGCAAGCTAGAGACAAGAGAAAAGAAATGACACACCAGATTTATGTGGTAAGACCCCAATTGGGGAAACATCCACATAATGTGGTTTAGTTTTCCTATTGTTCATAAATATCCAAGATTATAGTTCATGGCATCCTAACATAAGCATCACAATCAAAAGAAAATTTTATCAATCAATTTGTTCCATTCACATGAAATGTGCTAGCGACATATTTTCAAGAATGGTATCATTATCTTCTATCAGCAATTTCCATTTTCGACACCTGGAATTTTTCTTACTTTTTACTGGATTCAACTGCAATCGAGTTGCTATGATCAAATGGCTATATTGGGCACATATAATATATGACTAGTAGTCTTGAAAAAGAATAAGATCATTATATTTATTTACTTTTTCAAATAAATGTTCCATTAAAACCACTGAACCCATTGCATATGTATAATTCGATGGATCTTTTAATTCTTGCATCAACGTGCTTTTCGACCTGGTGCATCTTACTAAATAATAATGCATATTTTTTGGATTACCCGTCGGTGCAATGACAACAAGGGAATCACCTTCCCTAACCATATAGGATACATGATCATAATCTTTGGCAATCACAACCACTTCATTGCCAAACTCTTCATTAGTGAAATTTGGAAATTGGGGCAATGGTGTTAGATCTTTGTGTTCCCATGGTTTGACAAATTTGTTAGTTTCATTTTGACACTTATCGATGGAGTCCCCATTATCAATACATCTAAGACAAAAGAAAAAGTAATTTTTTTTATTAATTGAGTGTATATTTGTTACTTTCTCAGTTTTAATGGAATGTAAGCCCTTGTTCCAGGGATTGCAACACAATTATATGGAATCAATCTATCGGCATCACCCATTGGTATATCCCAAAAGTACATGTTTGAGGAAAACACAAAACTAAGTTAGAAAATCAAATTTCACATGAATAAATACACATTTGTTTTCCATATATCTCTAAAACACACATACATATATTTAAACAACATGGTAAATGAAACTTTATATAAAACATAAAAAATTTAAGGGTCAAGGGAACATTTGTACCTTCTCATGTGAATTATCTTGTCATTCAATTCATGGCTTAAATTTTGTTTGTGCTAGTTAACAACATTGAGTGAATTTACAAGTTGAGCAACATAGTGACTCAATTGATATATTCTAAGTTCACACTTTATGCAGGACCCAACACCATCATCCTAACCTTTTCCATGCATTGTTTTAAAAAAACTCAATGTGTAGAAAATATTCATTGTCTTATGAAGGAAATACAACCAATAAATGATCATGTCAATTTAAACTGGTGCAACCATTTAAACACACCCAATGTTCTTTAAAAGTGACCCCTCATCTTGATAATTCTTTATAAAGAATATTAAAACAATGTTGAACAAAACATGTATCATGTGTACAATCATCACTGCTGTAAAAATGATACTCCTTAATCACTTGGCAATTAATTTTCATTTCTATCAGAACCATCAACATCAAACTCTGCATGTCTATACAAAAGGTGCACGAATAAAGAGACTTGGCCTGAATGATAATACTCACTTTGTATTTCCTTTTGTGGAGTCCAAGTGCAATTCTCAGTGAAATCAACCAATTATAATATTGTTCATTTTGGGAATACACATCCTGATTGTTTGAAGTGTAGGTCTTGCCTTTATACTATGTGGGAGTGTGTACTATATCTATAAGATTACTCAAACTTCTCTATAAAAGTTGTCACTAAAATATCATCTTCAAGTAAATCATTTTTTTAATGTTTTCATTGAATTTGTAACAAGAGTGTACTTAACATATTTGTCATGTCCCCTCCCGTCCGAGAGGACGCGACCAACGTGATACTACTATAATTTAAGTGGGGATCTAATCCCCATGAACATAAACAATAAAAATGCATTGAACATAAAACATTTACAGATGCATAATGCAATCTACAGTGGAAGCAAATACATTTCATTCAACACATTAATCATGTTCATCATAATTCATTAAAACAAATACAGTTGCAGAGGTAAATACACGAGAAATACTTATCTTGAGAAGAAGCTTGTCCCGCAACGAGCTATGTCGTTGCAATATTCCACCCAACCATAGGCTAGTGTGCTCATCAATCTCTTAGCACCACTGCCACCCCTGATCTAGGCATGATTCCCACAAGAAATAAGGGAACAACAGTAGGCTCACACATAGCCAAAGAAACATCGAAATTCAACCAAGCCAAACTACATTTGGGTTTATCAGGCTGCTAAGGAGGTGGAAGGTTGAATTTCTAAGCTAGTAAGCTCAACCACATAGATATGGACACCTACACAAGATCTGGCTTGGATTTCCCAACATCTACACACCCAACACAAGGAAGCATCCCCTTCTCTGCTACACAGTCCCTCAGGATATGCCTTCCATTCCAGTGCTCTTCAGGGTGTGTAAAGAAGAAAAACAAGCCCCTCTTGATCTGTCTATGAGGTTCCTTTCCACACTAGGTTGATCAAGCTAATGCTTCCCCAATTCCACACCAAACTAGTTCAGACCAAAACAAAGAATGCACACACAACAAAATGCAAGTTCTGGGTTTGAGAAAAAAAAAAATTTCAACCAAAAACGTATTGGTAAAATGGAGAAATTGACCCCTAGGTGAGAAATGTGTTTCAAAAACATTCTACGGGCTTCACGTGGGAAAAACTGCCTCCTTCAGACCCTCAATTTGTGGATCTATTCTCCCATTGGCTGTGCAATACCAAAAAATGAAATTCCCCAACCGTGTGAATGTGGAAACAACAACAAAATGTCCAGGAGAGAGCCCAGCCCCTGAGCATTACCAAAACAACTTCTGATCCATGGGGAAATAAAGAAAACTACTACAAATGTGAGGGAAAACACACAGGTAGAAAAAAAACGTGAATGAGAGAGCTCTACAAGCTTCCACTGCCATGAGGAATGGAGGACGTGAATGCATGAGGGAATGGGAAGCATTTTTGGGCATTTATTTGGACCATAATCCAAAAACACGTTTTCCAAAATCTGATGGCTTCTCAAATTCGAATTTGACTACCATAATCTTCCCATCCCCATGCATTAACTAACTCAACAAATTTCTGACAAAAATAAATGATTTGTCACAAAAGACAAAATGGGTAGTTGACAGTTTGATGGGTTTTCCCTTTGACATTTGGTTTTTCCCCATTGGCTCAAAGGTTTGAATATCCCCCCCCCCTATCCTTAGGAAATCATGCCCCATCTCTTTAATGTTGCATTGACATAGATGGTTGTGTGTATTTTAATTAAATTGCATATGTACATGATGTCCAAAAGTATAATGTGTCAGGCTAGCACAAAATACCTCTGGCATCGATTTTAATTGCCGAAACATAAAACGCTAAATCGACTGTGGGGCCTTTAGACTTTAGCTCCACACCATGATTAAATACAATATTTACATCATATATAATTTAATGCAAATGGGGTCAAAACCAGGGTGTTACATTCCCCTCACCCTTACAACAACATTGTCCTCAATGCTTTATGAAATTGAACAAAAATGTGACATTGGCACTGCCATCAGTGCTCCGCAATCTTGAACAAAAATGGATGTTCCAATCGCATGGCATCCTCCAACTCCCACGTAGCCTCTTCAGAACCGTAATGCTCCCATTGCACCTTTACCTGTCCTATGGCTCGATTCTGGAGCATTGTGAAATTCTTGTTGAGGATGTGTATTGGCTCGATTTGGAACTCTCCCTCGGGTTCCACCTTAATCACATCCCAATTTATAACATGGTTAGGATCATGTACATATTTCTTAAGCAAAGAAACATGAAAAAAATTATGAGCTCTAGTGCTAGCAGGCATTGTAAGTCTATATGCAACTGGCCTTATTCTTTCAAGCACTTCAAATGGCCCAGAATATCTAGGTGATAGCTTGGCACAACTTCCAAGCTTCAAGGAACTCTTCCTTGCCCTCACTTTGAGGTAAACATGATCCCCAACATTGAACTCTCTGTGCACTCTATGCTTATCAACGTAGCTTTTTTGTCTGTCCTGGTCTACTTTCAGATTCTACCTGATCTTTGTAACCAAGGCTAATGGCCCCACCATCGATTTAGTGTTTTATGTTTTGGCAATTAAAATCGACACTGAAGGTATTCCGTGCTAGCCTGACACATTATAATTTTGGACATCATGTACATATGCAATTTAATTAAAATACCCACAACCAACTATGTCAATGCAACATTAAAGAGATGGGGGCATGATTTCCTAAGGATAAAGGGCGGGAATATTCAAACCTTTGAGCCAATAGGGAAAAACCAAATGTCAAAGGGAAAACCCATCAAACTGTCAACTACCCATTTTATCTTTTGTGCCCAATCATTTATTTCTGTCGGAAATTGGTTGAGCTAGTTAATGCATGGGGATGGGAAGAGTATGGCGGTCAAATTCGAATTTGAGAAGCCATCATATTTTGAAAAACGTGTTTTTGGCTTATGGGCCGAGTAAATGCCCAAAAATGTTTCCCATTCCCTCATGCATTCACATCCTCCATTCCTCACGGGAGTGGAAGCTTGTAGAGATCTCTCATTCACATTTTTTGTCTACTTGTGTGTTTTCCCTCACATTTGCAGCATTTTTCTTTATCTTCCCCATGGTTGGGAAGCTTTTTTGGTAATGCTCAGGGGCTGGGATCTCTTCTGGACGTTTTGTTTTTGTTTCCACATTCACATGGTTGGGGAATTTCATTTTTTGGTATTGAACAACCAATGGGAGAATAGATCCACGAATTGAGGGACTGAAGGGGTCGTTTTTGCCCACGTGAAGCCCGTAGAATGTTTCTTAAATGGATTTCTCACCTAAGGGTTGATTTCTCCATTTTACCAATACGTTTTTGGTTGAAAAACGTTTTTTCTCAAACCCAGAACTTGCATTTTGTTGTGTGTGCATCCTTTGTTTTGGTCTGAACTAGTTTGGAGTGGAATTGGGGAAGAATTAGCTTAATAAACCTAGTGTGGAAAGGAACCTCATAGATAGATCAAGAGGGGATGGTTTTTCTTCTTTGCACACCTTGAAGAGAATTGGAATGGAAGGCATAGCCTAAGGGATTGTGTAGCAGAGAAGGGTATTCTTCCTTGTGTTAGGTGTGTACGTGTTGGGAAATCTAAGCCAGATCTTGTGTAGGTGTCCATAGCTCTATGGTTGAGCTCACTAGCTTAGCAATTCAACCTCCCACCTCCTTAGCAGCTTGATAAACCCAAATGTAGCTTGGATTGGTTCAATTTTGATGTGTCTTTGGCTATGTGTGAGCCTGTTGTTGTTCCCTTATTCCTTGTGGGAATCATGCCCATATTTGGGTTGCAGTGGTGCTGAGAGATTGATGAGCACACTGGCTTGTGGTTGGGTGGAACGTTGCAGTGACATAGCTGGTTGTGGGTATTTTAATTAAATTGGATATGTACATGATGTCCAAAATTATAATGTGTCGGGCTAGCGTGAAATACGTACCTTCGGCATCGATTTTAATTGTCGAAACATAAAACACTAAATCGATGGTGGGGCCTTTAGCCTTTATCTCCACACCATGATTAAATACAATATTTACATTATATATAATTAAATGAAAATGGGGTCAAAACTAGGGTGTTACAATATTCATCTCTTCCATTTCATAGTGAGATTTGAAAGTCAAGGATGATTTAGATCAATGGGATATTTAGCATCAAAAAGTGCCAAATGAGCACATCCATTGCATTTTCTACCACCAATGTGCATTATTTCTTATAAAATACTTGATCATTCTCTTATGCACATAATATCTTAGAGAAAAATTCACGAACACACAAAGGAGGGGGGTCATTTGTCTAATATTGTATGCAAAAATTTAGAAACGTCTCATAATATAATTGGAATTCTATGTGGTAATGATAACAACATGCTCCATGAATAATGATGGGCCAAGCATACCAAGGTTTAAGTTTCACAAATGTGCTTAGGGAACATTTCACATCAACATTACTTTCCATAAAATTGTTGAACATTTCCACTTGAGTGACCTTTGTTATATGTTTGGAATGAGTTTCATAAACTCTATTAGATATATGACGTTGCAACGTACTTTTCATTTGGTAACACGTGAGAATTTAAATGCCAAAACTCTTTCACAATATCCCTCACATTATCTGGAAGTATATCTTGATAAGGTTGCCTAGAGGTAACAACCAACATGCAACTTCATCATCCTCATCGAATTGAATCCTATTTTTTTATACTTAAAAAACTTTTTCTTGATGTTTTTAATGTTTTTGCAGTCGTCACCATCAAACGACTCGATGTAGTGTTTTTTGCAACAACACTTGCTAGCAATTCTCTAAGAAGCCTTTTCAACATGAGATCATTTTTTTCAAGTGTGGAAAGGGCGGCAGTAACATTTTTTGATACCATTTTATTTGTTTTAACCTCTTTGATACTTTTAATTCCCATTAATTTAACTACATTTCTTAGGCCTTTTTGCTTTAACAATGTATGTAACAACTAAGCTTGTGCTATGACAGATTCACCTTGAATATATGTTTCAAACTTTGCTTTTCCTTTATATCGATCTTTTTTATCATGCATTGGTGCTACCAATTGTCGTCAATGCAGGTGATATCGCTACAACTTCTAATTAATCTGTGTGAGTTGTTATGTATAGTAGGATCTTGTTGTAAGTTACATGTTGACCCTACATAAAAATACATAAATTTGTAAATTGAACATAAGTATATATCTAAAAAAAATTAAAATTTGTAAACTTAATAATCAAATATATATAAAATATAAAATAAAAAAAACTTCAAAAAAATTCTTGACTTACCAATCATGTTTTCAATATCTATACTATTGATCGTTTCCTCATCATGTCCATGTTGTTCATTTCTTCCATCAACTTGTTCCTCAGAATTTTTTATTTCCTCGTCACATCCATGTTGTTCATTTCTTTCATCAACGTGTTCCTTGGCATTTTTCATTTCCTTGTCACTACCATGTGCCTTAAAAAAATTCCATTTCTCTGTTTGCTCTTAACTTTCTCATTTTCTCTCGTTTTCTCTTTCCTTTCCTCTCCATTAGTTTTCATGCGATCATGCTTTATTGCACAATTCTTTTGGTTTCCTGTGTTCAAAGAACATAATGTTCTACCGTCTTCTATAATGTATCCTATTTAACAAAAAGTGAAAAGATTCATGGAATCTTTAATATTTCAGTCATAACTTTTCTCTTGTAACTTGTAATTGGGAGAACTTTTGACCATTGGAAAGGTCTTGAAATTCTCTACAACTTTGATGTTTTGATTTTTTTTCTAGTTCCTTGTCGTTTGTCTGGGCGGTCATTTTAGTAACAAAGCATCTTTTAAAAGATACTTTTCAAAAACATATTTTAAAATATGCTTTGTTACTAAAACGCCCGCACCGGAGAAATGGTAAGGAATTCGGAAAAATGCAAAACAGAAACGTTGTAGCGAATTTCAATACCTTTCCAATGGTCCAAAGTCTACCCAATTCTGAGTTAGGAGAGAGCAGTTATGCTCAAAATACGAAAGATTCATAGAATATTCTAGTCTTTTTTCAAATAGGATACATTTTGGGCAAAATAAAACCTTGTGAATTAAAACCCTAAAATACAAATCCAAAATAACACAAGTGAGAGTTTTATTAACACTTGAGAGACGAGATAAGTAACAACATATCAAGTGCAAATTGCAATATGCTATAGTAAAAAATACATAACTGATGGCATATATTGCAAATCCATTTTTTTCTTGGAATAATATTATGATTGATAATATGAAATTAAATTATTATACAAAAGGGTAAGACCCCCATTTATACAAAAGAGAGTATAAAAACCTAAAATGTGGTCCATGTTATCTTTATGTGGTAACTAAGATGAGTCTTATTTATATAATTACTCATAAAACCACTAGTCATCTATATATCATCTATATATCAGGACTTATTTAACAAAAGAGGCCTCATAAAAATATCAAATGATTACATTATTATAAAGCTATTGAGTTGTATTAAAAATAATTTATAAACATAGATTTTTTTGCATAACACAACATTAAGAAGAAGGATGAGCTTGGTCTATGAAAAATATTCCTCCTAAAGCAAGTCCAAGAGGTGAGAGAAAATATTTATCTAAGCTCTACCATGGTTTAGAAAAATTATGTGTTTAACAACTTTCGGATAGTTGATCTGAAATGGATCCTCATTAAAAAAAAATTGATAAAAATGATTTTTGGGAAAAATTAATTTCATCCTTGAGTTGGAAGATGAAGGGCTAAAGTTGTTGTTGTGCCTGTCCATGCATGAGCAGAAAGTTGTTTGAGCCATGTAATATGTAGTATTGCTAGTGAGTAACAATGCATCAAAATATCATATGAGAATGCACATATCACAATTGTAATAAACTTCCAACCAACTATAATTCCCATGAATGTCTTTGTTTCCGCCATTTTTGTCACTACATTGCATTGTTGTTCAATATTATGGTGGTTTAATCATGCATGCAACATAGTTTGCTTAATTGTTGTTATTAAATTGTGGTGACAGTTGAATGTACCATTGGGAAAAAATTAACTTCATGTTTGTTGAAATGAAAAACCTTCTCTGCTAGGATGAATTTACAATGCCTAGGGAAAATTTGCAGTACCCAAGATATTTATTTCGTTGCATGGGGCGAATTCACAATACCCAAGCTATTTATTTCTTTGCTTGGGGCGAATTTACATTGCATGTGGCGAATTTACAGTACCCAAGCTATTCATTTCATTGCCCGGGGCAAATTTGTAGTACCCATGGTATTTATTTCATTGCCTGGGGTGAATTTGCGATGCTGAGGTATTTACTTTGTTACATACGGAAAATTTTGAAGTGTTGGGGCAATTTTAGCCATGCCTAGATGTGCTCATTGATACCTGGACATTTCTATTGATGCCTAGGGAATTTTAAAACAATGTTGGGAAAATTTAAAAATGTTGGAGTGTTTTTATCATTCTTGGGCAAATCTAGAAATGTGTGGATGTTTTTAAACCGTGTTGAGCGAATTTATATATGCCTGTGCGTTTTCATAGCTGTTGGGTTTTTTTAATCAATGCGAGGCAAGTCTCTTTTGTTATTGTGTGCATATTAAACTGTTGCAAATGAATAAAACATTTATTGGTCATATTAAATTGTCGGAGGATGAATACAAACGCTTTTTTATGACTATAGTTTTCATTAACTAGACACCCAATTTTCATTGCAAAGAAAGTATTTAATTTTTTTCTCCGCCAATATCTATGTTGGTGAAACTGTCAAGCTATGAACTTAGAGTTTACGGATCAATATCTGGAACAAAAGATGATTGATGAACATGAAAACAATTCTGACAATTTATCACATACTGACACAAGATTAAGATTGAAATCCAAAGATATATAATGCATTAGTGAGATTAATATTTCCTAAATGAAATAGCTGAATTATAGACCCAAAGATCTTGGTCAAGGAAGATAACAAGAAAAACTATTATAAAATATAGGCTTAAGATGAATAATTTCTAAGCAAAAAGTTGAAAGAAAAGGTTGAGGAGGAATACAATATAAAGAAACAATGTTTTAGTCATTTTACCTTACGAAGAGTAATAGAAAAGAGCTAATAATGTGATGTTGTTTAAATCAACTAAAAAGAGGAAAAGTAAAGACAAAAATATCCATAACATATAAGACTCAAAAGCTATAGGAAATGCGTAAAGTGTATAATTGTTTTATTGAAAAATAATAATAAACCCCTTGTAAAAAAAATACAATATGCCAAAGTAAAAATTCCATAATTTCCATAAACCAAAAAAAACCATACTTTTAACTTTATCTTTTCGCACTTTCAAAGATGATCCGAATGTGCAAAGTGGATATGTATAAAAGTGTTCGGGGAAGGTATACAAATAGTACTCTCGAACGGACGTTTTGAATTCCGCGTAGGTGCTTAAGGTTTCAGCTTGAGAGTTTTAACATTTTTTGGATGAAAGTTTTCTCGGGGAAAAATCAAATGAGAGTTTATAATGGTCAGTCTTGAAAGATTTTTTTTTTCCAAGAGTTAGTTGTTGGCATGGTTAAATTTTTGGCCGAAATTTTTTAATATTTCTAGGTTGAGAGTTTTTGGTCAATAAAAATGACAAGTATTTTACCTTATAACTTCAATAAGATGGAAACCCTGTCGAATCTCATAATTATTATTCGAGTTTATATTAATATCTTCATCTTTGAATCTAGTTTTTTATGATATAAAATTTTATGATTTTTATTAAGGATTGTTATTTTTTGGTAATTTTTTTCTAAACTTTATCATTAAGAATTTTGTTGAGCTAAAAACTGATTACAATGAAAATTCAATATCATCAAAATGACGAGACCAAAAAAATTGAAAAAATGACAAAGATGTTCATTGCAGTGTCATCTTCAAAAGTATAGTTTTAAGTTGTTTGATAAGCGTCACATTAGACAAAAAATTGAAGGTTGCCAACATGGGTTGATAAGGCATTGTTTTTTCAACATATGCTATTTCGATAAATAATAAAAAATAGTGCATAAGTATGAAAAATCTCAAACTATACTACATACCCAAGTGCAATCTCTCTAGATTATGAACCAACATTTTTTGTTTCTCTAAAAAGAATAACCATCTCTAAAAAATACAAGGGGAACAAATGTCGCTCATTATTCATACCTACTATTTTAAAGTATATGTGGTTGGTGCCCCTAAAATTTATTACATTATATGTTCATAATTTATTTTTTAAATGTGAGTATGAAGCTAATACAACTCTCTAAAAGTCTTGTGTTTACTTTGAGGTGAAATTCTCTATGAATATATGGGGTTAATGGGGTTGAAGTTGGAAAACATAAAATTTTGTAATTTTGTTTGTAAAACAACAAGCAAAAGCCTTACCCAACTTCATGTTTTCACCAAGAACAATGCACAAAGTCACATCTTATTTCTTTTTTCTATCTTAAGCTAAAAAAGCAGAAAAAATACACTCTTGTGATGGTCTAATAACTTTTATCAAAAATTGTTTGTTTTGGTTTCACATTTTGTGGATAGGAGGACATAATTGTTCATGTATTGAATATTAGTTACTAATGATGTAAAATGAGGCTTTAGAAGCTGATATTTTGGGGGAACGTCGTGTTGAAATATCTAGAGCATTCTTATAAATGAAATTGCTAATTTTTTTATGGTGAAAAAAATTACAAAATAAATGAAAAAGAAATTAATTTCTTCACACACAAACCCATAATAGTTATATAAAAATAATTGAAATAAAATAATTTTACATGTAATATAATATAATTTTTATATCTTTCAATTTTCATTTTTTTTCCAAAAAAAATTCATAACTTTATTGCTAAAAATAGAGTTACATTCTTAGACGATAAACATGTAGAAACATGATTATATCCTACTTTCAAAACAATTTTATCATTATAGTATAGTTACCATAATCCTTATCATTAATACACACATCAAAGATCTAAGATCTTGTTGTCATCATCTTGCACTTAAACAAGATTTCATAAACCAAGATCAATTCTTATGAACCAAAAATATCACACTAACCTATCATGAATTTAAGTCCATCAAAATTTTCAGACATCCCAAAAAAAGACTCAAACCTACTTCAAAAAGAAAGTTGATATCATTCATTTTACCATACAAAAAATCAATACATAATCATCATGATTAAGATTAAATATCATAGACATGAGCATGAAGAACATGCACACCATCATTTTCACAAATATACCAGTCACTTGTTGAAGATGAGATGAGATCCATCTTTTACTAAGTGATATGCTTTAGAGTTCCTTTCTCTAAACACATGGTTAATACTATCTAAATCCAGATAATCTTTTAATCTTGGTGTATCTTCCAATAAAAGAGTCAAAAAGTATAGTATGCATTCTATTTTGGCCATTATTCCATTTTGCTATAATATGTGAATAGCCAAAAATCTGAATATTCTTTATGGGCAGCTCCAAAGCCAAGAACAAAAGTAATTTGAGAGCACTAAGTTCAACAAAATTATTTGTACTTTGCCTCAAACCATCTTTGAAACAAAACCACCTGTAATTTGATAAAAATATAATACCTCCTACACCACAAAACCTCTCATCCTCCCTTGAAGCACCATTAAAATAAGCTTATGGAATATTTTCATCAGATACTTCCTCCACAACATTAAGACTCTCTAACTTCACATTGTCCTGCAGAAAAGAATTGAGAATTCTCATACTCTAATAAGCAATAAGCAAACTGAATAGACATAATAAAGTGATTTTCAAAACAACTAGCATTTCTTGCTACCCAAATCCCCTAGCAAACATAAGAGGAAGAAATCTGAGTTACTTAAGATTTTCATTTAAATTCCAGTTTTAGATATTCCACAATCTAAACCCCTTCTAATTATTGTGCTTCTTTGTTCTCCTCTCGATTTCCATCCAAACAATTTTAGTATATGAAAAGTCAATATATATTGGGGGCCTCTGTATTCTTCCTCTATAATACATCCCAAGTAGTCACCTTATTGGAAAGTAGAAACCACATAAACAGTTTAGATTTTAGAGCACACAAATACTGCCAAAGAACATTCCATCATCACTTAATTTAGGAGTAGTATAAGCCTTGAACCAAAACGCCCCCAACTTGCAGGAATCTTGCTTACCAATTTTGGTCTAAATCATAAATTGGAATCCTGCATATTAATTCTGTTCTAAATCATAAATTGTCTCAATTTTAAAATCTGGGTAGTTTTAAAATGAGCCGTTTAATCTAGAACAACCAAATAAAATTGCTAAAATTACAAAATTATAAAAATAACAATTTTCCAGGAAAAAAATTAACCTGTTTTTATAAAAAATGAAAAAAAAACTAACCGTTTTAGTTATCTTTTATCCTACTGGCTTACTTTCATGAAACTTTACAGTGGCCGAAAGCCACCGTCATTGAAAATGAAATGATATAAACACCCCCCACCAACATATGCCAAACCCAACAGTAAAACTATACCCGCCTGGGTAGTTAGTTGAAAACATTGATGGACACCGAACAAATACAGCAGTGAAAGTCGTCGCCTCCGAAGTTTGTTGACAACATTGATGGTCTGCATGTGACTATTAAAATACACAGTACCATACCAATAATGGCTATTCAAATACAGTTGAAAACAGGGCCCATTAACTGCGATTTTTAAAGCCTAACTAATATTTGACGGCGCTTGGTACAATTGTAATAAGATTCATTTTTACTTTGCGACGAACGAAGCTTTACAGAAAAAATGGCGGTCGCCGATGATGCCAAAGAAAGACAGTAGGTGTGGTGAGAAAGATAACTGAATTATCGGTGGCATCGGCTCGGAGTCTTGTGTTTGATTGTTGTTTCATGGTGTGAAAAAATGTTGTTGCAGAGTCTTGTGTTTGCTTGTCGCAGTGTGTGAAAAAATGTTGTTGCAGATTCTTGTGTTTGCTTGTTGCAGAGTGTGAAAAAATGTTGTTGCAGAGTCTTGTGTTTGCTTGTTGCAGTGCGTGAAAAAATGTTGTTGCAGAGTCTCGTGTTTGCTTGTTGCAGAGCGTGAAAAAATGTTGTTGCAGAGTCTTGTGTTTGCTTGTTGCGGAGCGTGAAAAAATGTTGTTGCAGAGTCTTGTGTTTGCTTGTTGCGGAGCGTGAAAAAATGTTGTTGCAGAGTCTTGTGTTTGCTTGTTGCGGAGCGTGAAAAAATGTTGTTGCAGAGTCTTGTGTTTGCTTGTTGCGGAGCGTGAAAAAATGTTGTTGCAGAGTCTTGTGTTTGAGTCTTGTGTTTGCTTGTTGCGGAGCGTGAAAAAATGTTGTTGCAGAGTCTTGTGTTTGCTTGTTGCGGAGCGTGAAAAAATGTTGTTGCAGAGTCTTGTGTTTGCTTGTTGCGGTGTGTGAAAAAATGTTGTTGCAGAGTCTTGTGTTTGCTTGTTGCGGTGTGTGAAAAAATGTTGTTGCAGAGTCTTGTGTTTGCTTGTTGCGGAGTGTGAAAAAATGTTGTTGCAGAGTCTTGTGTTTACTTGTTGCGCTGTTATTGTATTTTTTTTCTCTCCTGCTGAATACATTCATCTTTGAAGGAATGTAATATGCTATTTGTAATGTAATATGTTGGGCGTTTTAGGTCTCCTATCTTGTTCGGTGTTATGCCTTCCCTCTTGCAGGAACATACCCTTATTGCTTACGCAAATATGTGCTTTTTCTAGGGCTCTTTACACTTTTCTGCAGAGGACTTTTTCAAATCTGCCGGGAGCAGCTTACTCTGCTAGTTATAATCCATTACATGCAACTTATTATGGAAGCGTTCATGCTGCTGCTACTCCATGGAATATGTTCTGCTATTAGACTGCCCACTGAGTTTGCTCATGTGAAATAATAACAAGCCATCTGTATTCAGACATGTAATGCCATCCAACAAATATTTATAATTAATGAGAACTCTGAAGGTATGTATATGCCTTCATTCTTCACAGATCTTAACATGTTAGCAGAACAACTACTCTCTTCTCTTCGGGTACTGATCTCTTTGCTACCCTGTTAATTATCTCGCTTGGATTTGGATGTAAATCATACACTACTGCTTACATTAGAGTTTTATCTTTTTGGGTGCAACAATGCTTATAGCTTACTGTGTGTGAGAGATCTTGCAGAAGTTGAAATTTGACGCTTACATGTCTTTAATGAGGCATTTTATTGGAATTTGATGTCATATGCCTTTACTAGTCAATACGGTTAAAATTATCTCAAAGAATGGCAAAGAGTTTGGTAGGATGTATTTTTCAATTATCTTTTCAAACGGTCGTTACTTTTTTTTAAAAGGCTTGTTGGGTATGTGTATGCTTAGGTAATTTGTTGGGTATGTGTATGCTTAGATAAGTGATTTGCAATAAGTGGTTGTTATTATATATGTAATATAAAATTGAAACTTGAAGATATTTTTGTTTTTATTAATTTTTTATTATTATCTTTGTTATGTTGAGGCTTAGCATTGTCTCAATAAGGGGTCATGTTCTTTATTTCAGTATTTTTTTTTTGCTTTTGTGCCCATTTTTTAGTAAGGGTAAGTGCAAGCTAATGAGGGTTACTTTTGGCAAGTCACATGCAATGGAGAACTGAAAAATCAAGCATCCCTCAACTTAATTGGATTTTTTGAGATACTTACATAACATATCTTGCTTTGAGTAAAAAATATGAAATGTAGGAAATTGAATCAGGTTTCATAATATATAAATTTTATGTATCGAAAATTTTCATAGCTATGTCAAGTTTCATTTTTTTTAATCGTCACTTTTTATTTTTTAGGGAAATGACAAGGTATATGTTTTTGTGGGTGCAACCTTTGAGAGTTTAAATGATGGTTTAGGGTTACAAAAATTAGTAGGCATGTAGATAACATATAGCATTAGTGGAACCCTATTCTTCGAATTAATAATTTTTACATTTTTTTATAATGATCTAAGTGATCATTCCTAGAAAATGGTGTGTCTTTTGTGGGTGCAACCTTTGAAGGTCTTAATGAAATAACCATGAAATGGGTTTTTTTTTATAGAATGTAGAGTTCAGTGTCTTCTAATGCACTATCGAATTTGTTTTTAAAATGATTAAGAATTGAAAAGGTTATGAAAAAAACTAACAACATGTTTTTTGAGTTAAGGAGTTAAGACACAATAAACACTGAAAAAAAATAGGAGAATATAAAATTTACATATTTAGAATCTGCAGAAAAATTGTTATTTATGTTTAAGATTTCGTCAAAAATGATTGTGCAACATACTCTAACGAGTGCATAAACAACAACTTCTTCAGAAACGGTGAATGCCCAATTAGCTATGGTCAGGGATGGAATTTGACGGGTAAATGCTCGTCATGGGCCAATTTACCTGTCAAATACAGCTAAGATTTTATGGAGACCGTCAAAATCTATCTTAGAATATAGAAAATGTTTAAGATTTTGATGGTTACCGACAATTTTGACGGGTGTCCACCATTTGAAATTCCTACCCTGGCTATGGTTTATCATATCCCATAGCACATGTTTGGTGTTATCGAAGGAAACTCCAAAGCATACACATAGGACTATTGGTGACTTGCGAGCAAGTGAATTGGAATGGTTTAGGTGCTGCAAAATAAGATATTGTAAGTTCAAGTGGAGAAATATTAATGGAATGGGAACATGATGGGTTACAAGGGTGAAGGGGAATGGGGATTGAGAGCACTATTAAGAGAAGAAGATGTGTTGAAGACGTACAAGGTTAGAAGCAGTACGTGAGACTTGAGTGTCGAAGGGGGATGAGGCGAAGGGGAGGAAGTGGGTGATGATTTGATGAGAGAGAGGATTGATGAATGGAAAGGTGGATATTGAGGATTAGAGGAGGAATAGGGTGTGTTGGAGGAGAGAGGCTGAAGTAGGGGGAAATTGAAGAGAGGAGAATAAGACACGATAAAACAAAGAATAGGGGTCGTAATGAGGCAGGGGTTGAGAAGAAGGGATAAGTTGAAAACGTAGATGAAGAGAGAGAGAGAGTGATGTAGAGAGAGTGAGAGAGAATAAGATAAAGAGGGAGGAGGGAGAGTGATGGACGGATGGAGACAGAGTGAAGGAACGATATAGTGAGGGAGGGATAGAAGGTGTGAGAGAGAGAGAGAGAGAGAAGGGGGGGGGGGATATACATAGGGAGGCAGAGGGGGGAGGGATACACATATACATGGAGAGAGAGAGAAAGAGAGAGAGAGAGAGAGGGTGGAGGGTAAGCGATGGAGAGAGAGAGGTTGTAAGAGAGAGAAGCATGAAGAGGGAGGGTGAAAAGAGATATGGAGGGAGGGATACAAGTTGAGAGAGAGAGGTTAGGGGAAAGGGATAAAGGCACGAAGGACTAGTGATTAAGGGAGAAGGGAGAGAGAGAGTGAACGATAGAGGGAGGAATAGTGAGGGAAGTAAATAGAAGGTGTATAGAAAGGCAGAGATAGAGGGAGTTTGTGAGAGGGGGGGACACACACACAGACACAAAGAGAGAGAGAGAGAGAGAGAGAGAGAGAGAGGGGTAGGGGTGAGCAATAGAGAGAGAGTGATGGATCGAAGGATAGTGAGGGAGGTATAGATAAGGTGGATAGAGGTTGTGAGAGAGTGGGAGTGAGGGAGGGACACACACACACATAGATATATAGAGAGAGAGGGAGGAGCGAAACACACACACACACACACACAGTGGTGAGTGACAAAGAGAGGGGGGAGGGGTGAATGAGAGAGCGAGAGTGATGGGGGAGGGATAGTGAGGGAGGTATAGAGAAGGAAGAGAGAGGGTATGAGAGAGGGGGTTGAGGGAGGGACACACACAAATAGATATAGATAAAGAGAGAGGAGAGGGACACACACACACACACACACACATTGTGTTGGAGAGAGAAGGGGAGGCGTGAGTGACAAAGAGAGAGAGGGGAGGGGTGAGCGATAGAGAGAGAGTGATGGAGGGAGGGATAGTGAGGGAGGTATAGAGAAGGAAGAGAGAGGTTATGAGAGACGGGGATGAGGGAGGGACACACACATAGATATAGATAGAGAGAGGGGAGAGGGACACACACACACACACACACACAAAGATATTATGTTGGAGAGAGAGGGGGAGGCGTGAGTGACAAAGAGAGAGGGGGGAGGGGTGAGCGATAGAGAGAGAGAGTGATGGAGGGAGGGATAGTGAGGGAGGTATAGATAAGGTGGAGAGAGGATATGAGAGAGGGGGAGTGAGGGAGGGACACACAAAGAGAGAGAGAGAGAGGGATGTCATGAGAGAGAGAGGGGGGGGAGGGCCATACACACAGACAAATAGAGAGAGAGAGAGATAGAGAGAGATTGAGTGGGATAGAGAGGGGGAGGGATGACCAACAATGGGAGAGAGGGGAGGGTGGAGCAATAAAGAGAGTGATGTAGGGAGGGATAGTGAGGGAGTTATAAAGACGATGGAGAGAGGTTATGAGAGAGGGGGAGTGAAGGAGGGACACACACACACATAGAGATAGAGAGAGATGAAAATACAAAAGCAGGGAGGGATAATGAGTAATTCATAGAGGGATAGTGAGTAAGGGACATGCCTAACCATAGACACCAAAAATATTCTATAGGGATCAAGTCTTGGATTTCCTCCCTTGACCATGTTGAGGCCTTAATACACATATGTAATGTGCAAAACCTCTTAAAGCCATGTGCATATTTTCTTGGATACCAAGCATACCTTGAGCAAGTCACATGTGATGCTTCAAGAAATTATTCATTAACATGGGTTCCTCAAATATTTATTTATGGCCTAACTTGAAAGATCATATTCCCTCAATCATGTCTCGGAGGTCCCATGCCATGTGTGATTTTGAAGGTGTCCTTCCTAGCCTTGGATTCCTAGAAACTTTAGTTAGGGCCTAAGTCCATAGTTTTCTCCCATGGCCATGTACATGGCCTTGAGACACATACCTAGTGCTCAACAAATGATGATGGCATGCATATCCCCATTAATATTCAAAGGATTCACTTTGAACATCATGTGTGGTGGCTGGAGGCATCAATTTTGTCCCTAAATGGTTAAAAACTTCTTTTAAGGCCCAAGGACCAAGTTTTTTCCCCCACCCATGTCATGGGGCCTAATATATGTACTTAGTGCTAAAAATGTTCTAATGGCACTAGTATCCCAATTTAAAGGTAAATGATACCATGGAAGGCTATATTGAGGTTGTTCAACACATCATTATTGGCTCTAGATCCATAGAAGCATCTTCTGGGGGCCAAGGCCTAGGTTTCCTCCCCTTATTATGTCTAAGGTCCCAAGACACATACATAGTACTTAGAAACCCCTAACGGTTCCCATATTCCCATTCAAATGAAAAATATCAACTCAAGAGGTCATCTATGGTGATTCAAGGTGTTGTTGATGGACCTTTAGGCCTAAAGCTGGTTTACAACCTTAAAATAAATCTTTTTGTACCAACCATGATTAGCACCTTATCCTCCATATCTAATGCTAAAAAACTTCTAATCACGGCCATATCCCAACTTAAAGGTTGATGATACCCTTAAGAGATCATGTGTGTTTGTTCGAAGTGTTATTCTTGGCCCTATATGTCTTTAGGATTCCTTTAAACCCTAAGGACTAGGTTTCCTCCCTATGTGCAGGTTCTATGACTTGTTCATGGACTTCAAGCCTTTAAAACTACATTTAGCACATAAATCTTAAGTTTCCTACCCAAAGAATGGTCAAGCGACTATGACCCATAATTAGTTCTTAAATCTTCCTAATGGCGTCCATATTACAATACAAAGAAAAATTATGGTCTTGGGAGGTTAGGTATGGATGTTTGAGGTGTTGTTCTTGATGATGCTAAAATATTACTATAGGTCATAAGTCTTGATTATGCTAATTATTTTTCTTATTCATTCCCCTGGAGATGCACCAAACCCATTTTTTGTGGTTCTCCATAACGCGTATGCATTTTGCTTCTCCATAACACGTGCACGTTTTGCTTCTCGAAAACGTGTACATGTTTTGTTTCTCCATAACACGTGCACGTTTTGCTTCTCCAAAACGTGTACATGTTTTGTTTCTCCATAACACGTGCGCGTTTTGATTCTCCCAAATATGTATATGTTTTTCTTCTCCATAACACGTACGCGTTTTGTAACTATAAAACACATGCATGTTTTTATTACTCTAACCTACGTGTCATATGACATGTCAGGCTTGAGCTTAACCAAATCAGGCATTACATAAAGCGAGTGCATAGTATTTTTATGTATTGTGAGCGTGTTTCCTAAAAACAGGATTGCATCTAAAAGGTCCCTCATCTTCTTGCACACACCCATAAGTTTTCAAGTCCAAAAGTGTAACTCCGATATATAGGCGGGCAACATTTTAAAAGAATAAGTTGGTTTTAAACTATGCTAATAAAATAATTAACTTAGCTACCCACCAAGCATCAAGAATTTATCACCTACTGAACTTACCAACCATCACCTATAGAATTTTAGACACGCTTGCTCTCTGGTTATGGGCCTCTGAAGTTGGAAGAACCTATGGAAGTACCTATTGAATTTAGATACCCATTTCTCTAGATAGTTTGAAAGTTCTCTCATGGTTGCCACAGATTTGGAGCTACTAATTTTGGTAAAATGTTATTTTATAAATTTGATAATAATCTAAAAACAAATTTTAATGAAACTATTTTGTGTTTTTGCTTAAAATTGAAATTGTTTTGTTATTTTGGCATTGAGCTAGGTTAACACTTGTGATTAACAAAGGCATGAAAATAAGGTTTTGTTGTGGGAGGCTCTTAATCCCACTTTCTACACTTCCAATGCTTGCAAGTTACAATTTGTAGGTATTTTTTCTAAAATCATTTTGTGTATATATTCACATTTTTTTTAAATGATTTATTTGATATATGTTAAAATTTAATAACATTTGATTATTCTTGTAGTTTTAATAACTGATTGAAACAATCACTTTTACCCATGAAAAAAAAGACTTTTGAACAAGTTTGAAGTAGGAAGTGGTTTCTTCTTATCCATTTATGGCCAAGGGAAAGTGAATGGCCCAAAAAAGAAAGCAAGAACCATGAATTGGTTGGTACAAATTTTGACCATTCCCCACAAAAACACATTGAGTGTTATATTGAACCCCATGGTTGTCATTTTGATTGGAAAAATGTATCACATCATTCACTCTATACTAGTAAAACTTGCATCCAAAAAATAGTTTTTACCAGATATATTTTTTATATTAAAATTATTATGTTACATTATATAGGTTTACACTATTCTATTTTTGTAAAATGAATTACCCATATTAGAAAATTAAATGCCTTCAGTTATGAATCAAGCAAAATGAAGAAAATTATTTTATCAAATTCTCATCAAAGTGCATCATAGATAATTGTTAGGATTATTAATCCTCCCTTGTCCAATTTGGTCATATGTCTAAACCAGGAGTCATGTCTAAATCGGGAGTCCATCCAGTCTATTTATAGTCATTAACAACATTGGGTCCACTTAGCCTAATTGGGGCACATGTTTCAGTTACTAAAGTGTGGGGAACACTAATTGAGGCTTACTGCTACTGATCGCACTTAATTGCATCAATTTAGGAGCCTCTTAGACCAATCCCTACAATTTAGGAAGCCACTATGAGTGTCGAAACCAACCAAGGTCAGTTCAGTTCAGTTGATGACTGGTTAAGCTAAGTTAGGAGTCAATTACATTCAGTTCTAATCCTCTACATTCAGTTAGCGCTAGGTTTACTTGACTGAACTCAGGAGGGGCACATTTCTCACCTACCACAGTGAGTTAGCCTTAGTCAACACTGAATGTAACACTTGAGTTGTGTTTTAGAACTCCGATGAACTCCGGTTATGGTTTAGACAAGGTCAGTTAACTATTGAGTCCTTCGATAGTGATTTAGACAAGGTCTTAGTTACCTACAGTCAAGTAGAGTCTAATGAATTCGAATTTCCTCACGTGGATTTGAATTTCTTGTGGTTATTAAAGCCATTGTACTTCATTGTAATTATCTATCTAATTACTCTTTGATTAATGAAAAGCATTCACAGCTGCAAGCTATTTTTGCACTATTTCATTCTTTAATAACTGAGTAAATTGTGTGATCTATCATGTGAGTTGTGTGTGTGTTCATATATCTATGTGCTCAATTTAATATGGTATCAGAGCCTCGGCGGACAAGGCACTTTTCCTCCTCAGATATCCTACTAGATCATTTTTTGAGCAAAATTGCTCCTTCCAGCATTGCACCAAAAGCGGAGAATTTACCACTTAATACCCCAAGAAAAGGAATTGTTGATCAAGCTTGCTTGATTAACTAAGCTAGGTGTGAAGAAAATTCCAAAAGTGCAGGATTTCTGAACTTACGGTACCTTTTTTTTGTTTTGCAAGTAAAACTTCGAAATGAATTCATCAATTCCTCTTCTCACCCGATCCTCAGTCTATTATGAATGGAAGGTGAAGATGATTGTATTTCTGAATAGACAAGATCTCTTTTGGGTGTCTGATGGATTCGGTAGAAATTATTTTGAGAGTGAAAATGACTAGCTAAATGCAAAGGATGCAGCTTTTGAAATAATGAAACTGCCTCTTTCTCCTAGCTTGCGCTACCTCAGTAGATCTATTAAAGATCCACAAGAACTCTGGACAAGATTGGAAAGAACCTTTGGAATGATTGATGAGGATCATAATAGCACTTTTGAGAGCACATCCAACACCATAAGCATCCTTGATCCAAAAATCTTAGCCTCCACTTTCTTTGATGAAGTTGTTCAAGATGAAGAAGAAGCAAAAGCTTCTACACAGTCCATTCGAATTGAAGACAGTATCCATGTAGTGACTCCTTCTCCGGATGCTCTGGAAGTTCATGAGATCTCTGATATCTCATCTTCTCATATTGCTGCAATAGAATAAGACATTTGAATCTCTGATATTGAAGAAAAATTCTGCCGCACTTCCATGCAAACATTCATCGGTGATTTTCCTTTAAATTCTGTGCAAAATTTACCAGTAATTGCTTCCGAAAGTGAAGAGAAATTTGATTTTTCTCCCTCTAATGTTGCTGATGGTGTGCAAATATGTGATACCTTGGATATTTTGGAAGAAATATCAGATTACCATAGTGATCCATTCACTCCCCATGATCTAGATTTTCCAGCAAATTCCTGCAAGATTGCATGCACCAAAATTCAAAATTTTGAAGAAGAAGAAAGCTGTGCATCCACCGTCTCGGTTAACCATTTATTTGAATCTGATATTAATCTTATTGGATCTGATATGATCTTATTTATATCTGATATGATATTGTTTGTTTTAATATATCAAATTCATAATCTTTCCGTACTGCTTGTAGCTGTTCTCATCAACGGTGTGAAGAAACAAGTACCGCAAGTCTCCTACAAAACTGCTGCTGGGGATTTGATTCCATTTCACAGTTTTGGATCTGTTTTGAACCTGTTTAGATTTGATTTAATTTCTGATCTGATATTATTTGGTTCATATTTTAAAATCCAAAAGCTTTCAGTCATGCTTGTAGCTGCTCTCACCAATTCCAGTGTGAAAAATAAAGTACCGCACTTTCTCTTCAAAACTACTGATGGGCTTTGATGTTAGTTTCCTCATATGAGGTTGCTGATATTTTATTATGTGATTCAAGTAGAGTCTAATGAATTTGAATTTTCTCATGTGGATTCGAATTGCTTGTGGCTATTAAATCCATTGTACTTCATTGTAATTATTTATCTAATTACTCTTTGATTAATGAAAAGCATTCACAACTGCAAGCAATTTTTGCATTGTTTCATTCTTCAATAACTGAGTAAATTGTGTCATCTATCATGTGAGTTGTGTGTTTGTTCACAGATCTATGTGCTTAATTTAATATGGTATCAGAGCCTCGGTGGACAAGGCACTTCTCCTCCTCATATCTCCTACTAGATCATTTTTTTAGCAAAATTGCTCCTTCCAGCATTGCACTAGAAGCGGAGAATTTACCACTTAATACCCCAAGAAAAGTAATTGTTGATCAAGCTTGCTTGATTAAATAAGCTGGGTGTGAAGAAAATTCCAAAAGTGCAGGCTATCCGACCTTACGGTGCCCTTTTTTTTGTTTTGTAGGTACAACTTCGAAATGAATTCATCAGTTCCTCTTCTCACCCGATCCTCAATCTATTATGAATGGAAGATGAAGATGATTGTATTTCTGAATAGACAAGATCTCTTTTGGGTGTCTGATGGATTCGGTAAAAAAAATTTTGAGAGTGAAAATGACTGGCTAAATGCAAAGGATGCAGCTTTTGAAATAATGAAACTGGCTCTTTCTCCTAGCTTGCGCTACCTCAGTAGATCTATTAAAGATCCACAGGAACTTTGGACAAGATTGGAAAGAACCTTTGGAATGATTGATGAGGATCATAATAGAACTTTGGAGAGCACATCCAACACCATAAGCATCCTTGATCCAAAAATATCAGCCTCCACTTTCTCTGATAAAGTTGTTTAAGATGAAGAAGAAGCAGAAGCTTCTACACAGTCAATTCGAATTGAAGACAGTCTCCATGCAGTGACTCCTTCTCCAGATGCTCCAGAAGTTCATGAGATCTCTGATATCTCATCTTCTCATATTGCTGAAACGGAATAAGACATTCGAATCTCTGATATTGAAGGAAAATTCTGTTGCACTTCCATGCAAACATTCACCGGTGATTCTCCTCTAAATTCTGTGCAAAATTTACTAGTAATTGCTTCCGAAAGTGAAGAGAATTTGATTTTTCTCCTTCTAATGTTGCTGCTGGTGTGAGAATATGTGATACCTTGGATATTTTGGAAGAAATATCAGATTACCATAGTGATCCATTCGCTCCCCATGATCTATATTTTCCAGCAAATTCCTGCAGGATTGCATGCACCAAAATTCAGAATTTTGAAGAAGAAGAAAGCTGTGCATCCACCATCTCAGTTAACCATTTATTTGAATATGATATTAACCTTATTGGATTTGATATGATCTTATTTAGATCTGATCTGATATTTTTTGGTTTAATATATCAAATTCATAATCTTTCAGTACTGCTTGTAGCTGTTCTCATCAACGGTGTGAAGAAACAAGTACCACAAGTCTCCTACAAAACTGTTGCTGGGGATTTGATTCCATTTCACAGTTTTGGATCTGTTTTGAACCTGTTTAGATCTGATTTAATTTCTGATCTAATATTATTTGGTTCATATTTTAAAATCCAAAAGCTTTCAGTCATGCTTGTAGCTACTCTCACCAATTCCAGTGTGAAAAATCAAGTATCACACTTTCTCTTCAAAACTGCTGATGGGGATTTGGTGTTAGTTTCCTCATATGAGGCTGCTGATATTTTATTATGTGATTCATTAGATATTTCAGAAACTATATTAGACTAGGGATCTCAATAATTTTCTCTCAACAGTCCCAGTTCTTCTCTACCATTGATCACATGCTCATCTCCTCACAAAATCGGTAAAGAGGAAGATTTTCTGCATCCGCCTAGACACTTGCTCTTAACACTTGGGGCTGTTATTACCACTCATGGTTTTCTGTTCATGGCTGTAACATATCAGTTTCTTGAGTTTTCCTCACATGTTTTGAATCCTCAAGAATCTTTTCTCACTTATCAGTTGACTTCAGTTGCTCTACATGGGTCCAGTCTTCATTCGGCAGCTGTCTATATTTCTGATTTAGTTGAGCATATCATTCTTCTTCCAAAGAGGAAGATTCCTCCAGACATAATGATGGAGAGTTTCACATGCCAGGCCCCAGAATACCTATGCACAGAAGAACTAGATTGATCCTGATTCTACCTGCTTAATTAGAGGGGGGGATTTTTTCCCATGTGGTTTTTTCCCTAGCACCTTGTTTTTGAGCAGTTACTTTACTTTACTTGATGTAATGGGTGACCTATGGTATTAGTTACCAGGGCCCACAGATTGTCTAAGTTAGCATTTAGGGGGGGTTTTAGGATTATTAATCCTCCCTTGTCCAATTTGGTCATATGTCTAAATTGGGAGTCCATCCAGTCTATTTATAGTCATTAACACCATTGGGTCCACTTGGCCTAATTGAGGCACATGTTTCAGTTACTAAAGTGTGGGGAACACTAATTGAGGATTACTACCACTGATTGCACTTAATTGCATCAATTTAGGAGCCTCCTAGACCAATCCCTACAATTTAGGAAGCCACTGGGAGTGTCGAAACGAACCAAGGTCATTTCAGTTCAGTGGATGACTGGTTAAGCTAAGTTAGGAGTCAGTTACATTTAGTTCTAGTCCTCTACATTCAATTAGCGCTAGGTTTACTTGACTGAACTCAGGAGGGGCGCATTTCTCACCTACCATAGTCAGTGAGCCTTAGTCAACACTGAATGTAGCACTTGAGTTGTGTTTTAGAACTCTGATGAACTCTAGTTATGGTTTAGACAAGGTCAATTAACTATTGAGTCCTCTGATAGTGATTTATACAAGGTCTTAGTTACCTACAGTCAAGTAGAGTCTAATGAATTCGAATTTCCTCATGTGGATTTGAATTGCTTGTGGCTATTTAAGCCATTGTACTTCATTGTAATTATCTATCTAATTACTCTTCGATTAATGAAAAGCATTCACAGTTGCAAGCCATTTTTGCACTATTTCATTCTTCAATAACTGAGTAAATTGTGTGATCTATCATCTGAGTTGTGTGTTTGTTCACATATCTATGTGTTCAATTTAACAATAATGTGTGGATAATACATAGAAAACTCCACTTCCACGAAATATTTATTGCATATTAGTATGTGCAAGTTCACATGAAATAATAGTTGAGGAATCCAGAATAGTCCATACCTTGGAAAAATAGCCTTATTAAACTTCTTTTGAAAAAAGGAGAGAACACAATAGTACAATTTGGTTGCAATGTGTTTTTTTAATGAATTGACTATACAAAGGGCATATTATATTTATCTGGTCTTTTAAATCGAGTCCTTTGGAATAAAATGTCACAATTTCAACTACACCATTGATGCAACATGTTAACCTTGAAAAAATTGGTATGTTGGTGTAGATGTTTGGGGCAATTGTGGGCATACATCCTCCTGAACGTAGCCAAGGTGCTTGGATTGATGGGTCATGGTGGTTTGACCTATGGAGGATGATGATGGTTCACTTCTTGGCATATGTAATGCCACATGATGTATCATTTCTTAGTCATGGTGCTTGGTTAAGTGGTAGAAGGCTTAGATGCTTGCATGTCTACTCCTTGTTTCTCAAAGGCCCTGGTATAGTCCTTGATCATGGAACTTGATGGAGTGGTATAGAAATTGGGTTTTCCATCACATACCTACATAGATATGGTATTCCTTGTCATAACATAATGGATTTGACTTTTCCATTCTTAGGGATTAGGTACCCATGTTGGAGTGGTTAAGTCTACTCTAGTGTGGGTGCACACACACTAGATATTGTATGACATGGATACATGTGCATATAAATCAAGCTCATGGAAATCATTCGAGCCAGTAAAGTAGCTAAGGCCATGCTATTTCTTTGGCAGGGTCAACTAAGATTGATGTCTTGACTTGTCCAAGTCGGCTGGTGACTTCTTGTCGGATGTTCATCCTGTTGGCTTAGTGGTGAAGGGTGATTTTCCTTTCTGTTTGGCTTCAAGCTTACTGGCATAGTGTAATTCATCCACAAGCATACTGACAGTCATAAAATCTGTATCTTTTTGAATGTATGGGTCTAATCCACTGGCGTACTTCAAAACAAGCAATTTCTCTTCTTCTTCAATGCCAAGTCTAGCCATTAGTTGATAGAAATTGTCGGGTGTAACTCTACAAAAATTGGTATTTCCATTGCCTTAGTTATTGCCACTTATTATACATCAGTTCAATGTACTTGGGAGGGTAGAACTCCTTCTGGACATACTTCAAAATTTTCTCCCATGTATCTATGGGGTCTCCGTCTTTCTCCATCTTTGTCGATAGGTTCTCCTACCAACAATGCACAGAGGTCGACATATTTAAGGATGCAATGGTGATCTTTTCATCTTCTGAGAGTTGGTTCACAGAGTAATAGGATTCCAGTTGTTGTACCCAATTGTATACAAATTCCACATCAATATTCCCTTCTAGATTTGATATGTCTAAGTTCATTTGCACCTTGAATGGATTGATTTTTTCAGAGATGGATCTTGTTGAGAATCCTTCTGATGTTGAGGAGAATGGTGTGAGAATATCATTGATCTAGGTGAACATTATGGTTTGAAGTTGAACCAATGATTTCTCTATGATTTTCTCTATCTTTTTAGTTACATGTCTATTGTCTGTTTTGTTAGGATTATTAATCCTCCTTTGGTCAAATGTCTATTAGATTAATTATTGCCTAACTTAGGAACCTTAAATTAATTAAATGGGTCCACTAGTGCAATTGGGTCCACTTGGCCAAATGGGGCCACATGTACCAGTCATTGAAGTGTGGGGAACACTACTAGAGGTTAATTGCCACTTACTGCATGTGCATGAATCAGTTAGGGCGCCTCCTAAACCAATCCCTACATTTTAGGAGCCACTGGGAGTCCCAACACAACCCTACTTCAGTCAGTTGGTGTTAGCACTAGTTAGTCTTAGTTATCCCTCAGTTACAATCAGTTACTTCATAGTCAGTTAGGCTATCTCTACTAATGCATGGATAATGCATGGTTGCATGGGGAGGAGTGCTTTTCCTACCTACCTCACTCTCAGTTGCACTGAGTTAACTAGTTGTTACTACTTGTTGGAGTTATTGGTCATCAGGGAGTTGTCTATTTGGACTCCAATATTGATTAGGAGACCTTGAGTTAGAGATTCAGTTAGATAAGGTATCATCCACTTGGAGGATTCGAATTCGTTACTCATGTATTCAAATTCTACCTATGTATATTACATTGTAACATCAGATATTATTATGATGAATATACTGTAAATTCCTGAGTAATACTTGTCCATTTCCAGTGTGGTTTGTCTTGTTGGATTTGTATTTTCATTCTCCATTCAATTGCTGCAACATTATTAGAATTCCCTGCCTGAATATATAAATGGCATTCAAATTCTAACATGGTATCAGAGCCTTCTCAAGAAGGTTTCATGCTTGTTTCTCCTCATCGAACATCATAAGTAGTTGGGTTTCCACAGAAGTCTCCTATGAAAATTTGCTAGCTCTGGATTCATTCAGAGCAGTGGAAAGGGCATGATAGACCCTGAAAACATGTTCATGTTTGGAGGAAAAGAATTATTCTAACAGTTCTTATGTTTTAGTGTTATTTGCAGTGAAATTGACAAGTGTTACATAGCTTGAAAGAAGTATTTGCAGTCTCCCTACCACAGCAATCATGAGTTCTCAAACTCCTGAGCCACAGATCCTCACAGCTTCCAATTACCATAGGATCATACATATATGGGAGGATGAGCCTCATCAACCAGTAGAGCGAAACAAGTTCCTAAACCGTTGTGATGAAGCATTCGGGTACTTATGTGCGTATATTTCCAGATATCTCCTCTTTCATCTAGAAGGATTAAGGACTCCTAGAGAATCCTGGGAGAATATTGATAGCTTGTTTAGCAAACAAGATGAGCTTCAAGGACACATTCTAGAGAATGAGTTGGTATCTTTACATCCCAGCAGTTTCGAGACTATTAAGCAATTCTTCTCCAAATTCAATTCTCTAGTGCTACAATGGAGATAGTGCGGGATAGAGCGGAAGGATGAGAAGAATGTCCTTTCAATACTCAAAAAACTAGGTCCTGATTACTCTTTCTATAATGTCTCTATGTTTCATTCCAAGTGGGAAATTTTTCCTGATTGGAAACTTCCTTCTTTAGATTCATTCTTCGAGTGCTTAATTGAAGAACAAGACAAATTGATTCGAATGGTAGTCATCCAGACTTCCAAAGATCAAGCTCTTTTGGTTACTGACTCCTCCAAAGCACAAGCAAAGGAGAAATCAAAGAAGAAGGAGCCAAAGGCAGCTGATTCGAAGCTTAAACGAAATCAAAAATATTCTGAAGTGGCCTCTAGCTCTAAGAATAAGAAATTTGAAAAGAAGTTATGTATGTATTGTGAAAAGGGATACCTTCTTGAAGAACATTGTATGAGGAAGCAACTTGATGAGATGTTCGCTCTTCTCAAGCAGCACAACATTGCTCCTCCAAGAGAAAAGAATCATGATGAAGAAGCACCAACATAAGATGTCGAAAGGTGTAATTATTTGAAAGCAACTCTCTCTCCATCCTCAGCATACATTATAGATTCTGGAGCCTCCAACCACATGGTTTCCTCCAATGAATCCTTCTCTACTTTTTCACTATCAAAGGGGCCTAATATTCACATGGGATATGATTCCCATATTCCAGCAGAAGGAAGGGGCTCAGTCAGAGCGAAGCATGGTGAGTTCAAGAATGTCTTATATGTGCCCTCCCTTGCTGCTAACCTGTTATTTGTTTACCAGATGACCCATACAGGTTCTCCCAAGAGGGTCACATTCGATTCAGACTCAGTTGAGATTACAGAAAAAGCCACTGGAAATCTTGTAGCGAAAGGTATTGCAAATCACTCTACCAAAGCTTATGATTTTTAACATTTCTTACTTGTTTCTCCTCCTATAGCTTTATTGTCTCATGCTAACAACACCAGCAATATTTGGCATGAGAGATTTGGCCATCTCAATTTCAAATATCTGAAGCAGCTCCACAATGATAACATGGTTGAAGGTTTTCCCTCCATCCAAACTTTCGATGGAGTATGTGCTGGGTGCTTGGTAGGTAAGCATACATAAAATAAGTATGATGTTGGGAAGGATCATAGAGCTGTTTCTACACTTGATTTGATACACAGTGATGTAGCGGGACCTATTCCCACAAACTACATTAATGGTTGCAGGTATTTCCTGACCTTTATTGATGATTGTTCTAGGTACTACTCGATCTACTTCATGAAACTAAAATTATAAGTTTTTGAGACTTTTAAAAGTTTTAAATCTATGGTTGAGAACAATTACAATAAGATTAGATGGAGGAGGAGAATATGTCAAAAGAGATTTCAAGAATTTCTGTGAATCATAAGGGATTTGAATGGAACACTCAGTTCCATACACACCACAACAAAATGGTGTGGCTAAGAGGAAGAACAAATCACTGAAAGAGATGGCAACTTTCCTTCTCCATGGCAAGCATCTACCTCCTTCTCTTTGGGTTGAAGCAGTTAACTGTGCTTTGTATTTGCAGAATAGGGTGCCTCACAAGTCAGTGGTTGGGGTCACACCATTCAAAGCACTGCATGGGTATAAGCCCAATCAGGGATTATTTTAGCCCAGTGGGCTATTTTTCCATGTTTTTCTCCCAAAAAACATTCATCATTTTGCATTTTTTGAAGCCCTGTTTCGCCCAATTTTGATGGGGTAAAATTTTTTCACCCCAAAAATCGCCAAATTATTATATAAAAGATATAAAATCTTTGGAAATTAAAATATTTTTTGAAAAATATCGCCAATCATTTTATAGTTGGTGTTTTAAGAATTGGTAATATTCGCCAACATTTATACACTTTTAAATAAGTATGGTTCCTTAAAATCATCCCCGAGCCCAATGTCTCTCATCTGAGAGTTTTTGGTTCCAAATCTTGGGCCAGGATACCACTTGACAAGAGAAAGGCCTTCCAAGCCCAAAGTAGCGAATGCATTCTACTGGGATATGCAGTTGATGCAAAATATTACAAACTGATGGAGGTTTCTACTAGAATATGCTTCATTGAAATAAGTGTCCAGTTCAAAGAAGATCAGTTGCATGATACTCCTCCAACAACACATAAAGGTATAACTATTTCTCCTCCTATTTTTTCTAATGATGATGTGCTAGAAGTTTCGGATTTAGATGAAGAAGATCACATACATCATGCTCCTATTATTGAGACTGAATCTCAAGAGATTCTAGATCCAGATCTAGTACCCATTCCTAATCAGAAGCCTAAACCCAGATGGGCTCAAAAGCTTCTTGATACAGCTGGAAGTGGTTCTGGAGTTATAGAAGACAAAAGAAGAACTAGGTCCTAGTATCAGAATGAGCATGCTGCACTATCCTTTATAGATCCACTCTCTACAGAATGGTGCAATAAAGTTCCAGGTCGGTGCTACTTGATGATTATGAATGATCAGCTACATGGCCTACAGAAGCAGAGATTTGATCATTCCCTACCTTCACCATCCAGCAAAAACAAACAAAATCATCAGTTCATAAGTACATTGAGAGGTCCACTGATGGACTATGCTGCTGCATAGAGCTGCAATTTTTTGCTCCAGTGTTTTTCTCAAGTTATTTTTCTAAGGAGGAAGCTTCTTTCTTCTAAATATAGCTTGCAGATTGCTATTTTCCTGCTTATTTTTGGGGGAGGTTTTTCTCCATGAGGTTTTCCCTTGTTTCCTCAGTTGTACTAAACAACATTTTTTATTATCTTCTAGATTGTATTTGGGTGACCTATGGTCTTGTTACCAGGGCCCACTTTTTTCCAAGTTAGGATTCAGGGGGGGTGTTAGTATTATTAATCCTCCCTTGGTCAAATGTCTATTAGATTAATTATTTCTTAACTTAGGAACCTTAAATTAATTAAATGGGTCCACTAGTGAAATTGGGTCCACTTGGCCTAATGGGGCCACATGTACTAGTCATTGAAGTGTGAGGAACTCTACTAGAGGTTAAATTCCACTTACTACATGTGCATGCATCAGTTAGGGCGCCTCCTAGACCAATCCCTACATTTTAGGATCCACTGGGAGTCTCGACACCAACCTACTTCAGTCAGTTGGTGTTAGCACTAGTTAGTCTTAGTTAGCCCTCAGTTACAATCAGTTGCTTCATAGTCAGATAGGATAGCACCACTAATGCATGGATAATGCATGGTTGCATGGGGAGGAGCACTTTTTCTACCTACCTCACTCTCAGTTCCACTGAGTTAGCTAGTTGTTACTACTTGTTGGAGTTATTGGTCATCAGGGAGTTGTCTATTTGGACTCCGATATTGATTGGGAGACCTTGAGTTATAGATTCAGTTAGATACAGTCTTATCCACTTGGAGGATTTGAATTCATTACTCATGCATTCAAATTCTACCTATGTATACTACATTGTAACACTTGATATTATTATGATGAATATACTGTAAATTCTTGAGCAATACTTGTCCATTTCCTGTGCAGTTTGTCTTGTTGGATTTGTATTTTCATTCTCCATTCAATTGCTGCAACATTATCAGAACTCTTTGCTTGAAGATATAAATGGCATTCAAATTCTAACATGTTTACCTGACCATCTTTGGTCCAGTGGTGCGAGTAGATAAATACTTCGAAGTCGAACGTAGTGTCTTCTTGGAGTGTTGAGTATACAAGCATGTTTAAACATGTATAAGTCATGTTATTAGAATTTGAATGCCATTTAGATCTTTAAGAAGATAGTTCTAATAATGTTTGCAGCAAATAGATGGAGAATGAAGATACAAACTGAACAAAAAAAACCACATAGAAATCAGACAAGTATTACTTAGGAATTTACAGTATCATTCACAATAATAATATCTGGTGTTATAATAGTTTACATAGAAAGAATTTGAATGCATAGGGTATGAATTTGAATCTCCCAAGTGGATATGACTGTATATAAGTAAATCTCTAACTCATGGTCTCTCAATCAATATTGGAGTCCAAAATCAACTCCCAGATGTCCAACCAACTCAAATAAACAGTACCAACTAGTTAACTTAGTACAACTGAGTGTGGTAGGTGGGAAAAGGTGCCTACTCCACATGCATCCATGTATTATCCATGCAAGACTTGCGCTAGCTAACTGTTTATGAAATAACTGAAAGTAACTGGGGGCTAACTAAGACTAACTAGTACTAACTCCAACTAACTGAAGTAGGTTGGTGTCGAGACTCCTAGTGGCTCATAAATTATAGGGATTGGTTTAAGAGGCACCCAAACTGATGCATGCACATGCAGTAAGTGGTAGTTAACCTCTAGCAGTGATCCCCACACTCTAGTGATTGGTACATGTGGCCCCATTAGGCCAAGTGGACCCAAATATTTAATTAAGGTTCCCAAGTTAGGCAATAATTAATATAATAGACATTTGACCAAGGGAGGATTAATAATCCTAACACCCCCCCTGAATCCTAACTTGGACAACTGTGGGCCCTGGTAATAAGACCATAGGTCACCAAAATACAATCTAAAAGATAATAAAAAAATGTTTCTTAATACAACTGAGGAAACAGGGAAAAACCTCATGGGAACACCCCCCCCCCCCACCCTAAAAAATAAGCAGGAAAATAGCAATCTGCAAGTTATATTTAGGAGAAAGAAGCTTCCTCCTTAGAAAAATAACTTGAGAAAAAACACTACTGCAAAATTGCAGCTCTATGCAGCAGCATGGTCCATCACTGGACCTCCCAATGTACTTATGAATAGATGACTCTGTTTCTCTCTTATGAATGGTGAAGGTAGGGAATGATCAAGTTTTTGCTTCTGTGGGCCATGTAGCTGATCATTCACCATCATCAAGTAGAACCAACCTAGAACTTTGCTGCAACATGCTCATTCTGATACTGGGACCTTGTTCTTCTTCTGTCTTCTAGATCTCCAGCACTTCTTCCAGCTGCATCAATAAGCTTTTGAGCCCATATGTGTTTAGGATTATGATTAGGAATAGGTACTGGATCTGGATCTAGAATCTCTTGAGATTCAGTCTTAATAATAGGATGATGCTGAATGTGATCTTCTTCATCTAAATTTGAAACCTGTAGCACATCATCATCATCATAAAAAATAGGTGGAGAAATAGTTATACCTTCCTCTGTTGCTGGAGGAGTATCATGCAGCTAATCTTCTTCGAACTTGACACTTCTTTCAATGAAGCATCTTCTGGTAGCAACCTCCATCGGTTTGTAAGATTTTTCATCTTCTGCATATCCCAGCAGAATGCATTCACTACTTTGGGCTTGGAAGGCCTTCCTCTTGTCAAGTGGTATTCTGGCTCAATTTTTGGAACCAAAAACTCTCAGATGAGAGACATTGGTCTTATACCCATACAAAAATTCGAATGGAGTGACCCCAACCACTGACTTGTGGGGCACCCTATTCTGCAAATACGAAGCATAATTTACTACTTCAGCCCAAAGAGAAGGAGGTAGATGCTTGGCATAGAGAAGGCATGTTGCCATCTCTTTCAGTGATCTATTCCTCCTCTTAGCCACACCATTTTGCTGTGGGGTGTATGGTACTGAGTGTTCCATTCAAATCCCCTATGATTCACAGAAACTATGGAAATATCCTTTGATGTACTCTCCTCCCTTATCCGATCTCATTGAATTGATATTCTTGTTGAAACTATTCTCAACCATAGCTTTAAAAAAATTAAAAGTCTCAATAAATTCTGATTTTTGTTTCATGAAGTAGATCCAACAGTACCGTAAAAAATCATCAATAAAAGTGAGGAAGTACCTGCAACCATTAATGGAGTTTGTCGACATAGGTCTTGCTACATCACTATGTGTCAAATCAAGTGTAGAGGCAGCTCTATGTGCCTTCCCAACATCATACTTCTTTTCTGGATGCTTAGCTACCAAGCAGCCAACACATACTCCATCAGAAGTTTGGATGGAGGGAAAACCTTCAACCATTTTGTCATTGTGGAGTAGCTTCAGATATTAGAAATTGAGATGGCCAAATATCTCATGAAAATATCGTTGGTGTTGTTAGCACGAGACAATAAATATGTACGAGGAGAAACAAGTAAGAAATGTGAAAACTCATAAGCTTTGGTAAAGTGATTTGCAATACCTTTCGCTACAAGCTTTCTAGTGGATTTTTCTGTAATCTCAACTGATTCTGAATCGAATGTAACTCTCTTGGGAGAGCCTATATGTGTCATCTAGTAAACAAACAATAGGTTAGCAGGAAGGGAGGGCACATATAAGAAATTCTTGAACTCACCATGCTTTGCTTTGACTGAGCCCCTTCCTTCTGCTAGAATGTGGGAATAATCTCCCATGTGAATGTTAGGCCACTTTGTTAATGAAAGAGTAGAGAAGGATTCTTTGGAAGAAACCATGTGATTGGAAGCTCCAGAATCTATTATGTATGCTGAGGATGGAGAGATAGTTGCTTTCAAAGCATGACACCTCCTAGTATCTTCTGTCTATGGTTCTTCATCGGGCTTCTTTTCTCTTGGGGAAGCAATGTTATGATGCTTGAGAAGAGTTGACATTTCATCAATTCAAGATGGTACCCCTTTTCACAATAAGGACATAACTTCTTCTTCTTAGAGCCGGAGGCCCCTTCGGAAGCTTGCTGATTTTATTTAGGCTTCGAATAAGCCACCTTTGGCTTCTTCTTCTTGATTTCCCCTTTGTTTGCACTTTGGAAGAGTCAGAAACTAGGAGAGCTTGATATTTAGATGTCTTGATACCTCCCATTCTCATTAATTTGTCTTGCTCCTTGATTAAGGACTCGAAAAATGAATCTAAGGAAGGAACCTCCCAATCAGGAAAGCTTTCCCACTTGGAATGAAATATGGAAACAAATACATAATACTTAGGGCCTAGTTTTCTAAGTATGGAAAGGATATTCTTCTCATCCTTCCACTCTATTCCGCACTATCTGCACTGGATTACTAGAGGCTTGAATTTAGTAAAGAATTTCTCAATAGTATCAAAACTGCTGGGATGTAAAGATAATGACTCATTCTCCAGAATGTGTCCCCGAAGCTCATCTTGTTTGTTAAACAAGCTATCAAGATTCTCCCAGGCTTCTCTGGGAGTCCTCAAGCCTTCTAGGTGGAATAGGATATCTTTGGAAATATAAGTACATAAGTACTCGAATGATTCATCACAATGGATCAAAAACTTGTTCCGCTCTACTGTTTAATGAGGCTCATGATCCCATCCATGTATGATCCCATGGTAGGCATGCTTACACAAGGCCAGCTGCATATCAATCCTCCAATCAAGATAATTGGAAGTTGTGAGGATCTATGGTTCAGGAGTTTGAGAACTCATAATTTCTCCGGTTGGAAGCCTTCAAATACTTCACACAAGCTACGTAGCACCTATCAATTTCACTGTAATAACACACTAAAACATATGAACTGTTAGAATCATGCTTTTCCTCCTGGCACGAACATGTTTTCAAGGTCCATCATGTCCTCTCCATTGCTCTGAATAAATGCAGAGCTAGCAAATCATCATAGGGGACTTCTGTGGAAACCCAACTACTTCTGATGTTCGATGGGGAGAAACAAGCATGAAACCTGCCTGAGAAGGATCTAATAACACATTAGAATTTGAATGCCATTTAGATATTCAAGAAAATAGTTCTAATAATTTTTGCATCAAATAGATGGAGAATTAAGATACAAATTGGACAAAACAAACCACACAAGAATTGGACAAGTATTGCTCAGGAATTTACAGTATCATTCACAATAATAATATCCGGCGTTACAATAGTTTACATAGAAAGAATTTGAATGCATGGGGTAGGAATTTGAATCTCCCAAGTGGATATGAATGTATCTAACTGAATCTCTAACTCATGGTCTCTCAATCAATATCGGAGTCCAAAATCAACTCGTAGATGTCCAACCAACTCAAACAAATAGTGACAACTAGTTAACTCACTGGAACTGAGTGTGGTAGGTGGGAAAATGTGCCTACTCCACATGCATCCATGCATTATCCATGCAAGATATGTACTAGATAATTGTTTGTGAACTCCTAACTTGGAAGACATTTTCCTTGAAGACACCACTATCCTCGCAAAAGAAGACCACTACTTCAAAAGAAAATTCAGAGAGGCCTTAGAGATTATCAAACTTCCACACAATCTAAATAGGGATGGCGGCCTCAAGGTGAGCACCAGTTGGCTTCCCTCTATTCTCAATTGGGAAGGCAACTTTCCCCCTCAATATTTCCCTCGACTTTGTTTCCCTTGTTCTTAACCTTTCCCCTTGTACCCTTCTCCCTCATTCAAGCATTTCTCCTTTCCTTTTTAGTCCTCCTTCCTGTCCCTAAATAAAACCAAAATTTTTTAGTAAACACATTAAAAGCTTAATTAATAAATTCAAATTCAAATTAAAGAATTTAAAAATTAATAATTTTAATAAACACATTAAAAACTTAATTAATAAATTAAAATTCAAGTCAAAGAATTTAAAAATTAATAATTATAATATAAAAAATTAAAAATCAAATTAAAGAATATAAAAATTAATAGTCAAACTAAAAATAAGATCAAAATTATTTAATAATAATAATTAAAGTTATAATTAAAATTTAGTTAAAATAAATTAACCTATTCCCCTTTCTTATACCTTCCCATGTCGATTAGGCCTAAGAGTTGGATTTCACATTAAGATCGAAATTAATAAGTTCTAGTTAATTTAAGAATTTACTTTTAACACATTAATTTAAACTTTTTAAGAGTAAAATTAGGTTTTTACACATTATCTTAAACATATTCTTAAATTATATTTAAGAATTTACCTTTAAACACATTTTTTAATTTTTAGGAGCAAACTTAAGTGTTTACATTTAACTTTCTTTAAACCTTAGAATAACTTAGACCCGTTAATAAACACATGAAAGACCTAGTTTAAGTAATATTTTTTGAATAAAGTTAAGATTAATAGCCTTATAAACACATTAATAAACACTTGAATGTTCATAGTTTAATTAAAAATTTAAAAAAAAATTAAGGTATAATAATAATTATTGACCTTCTTTAGGCTATAATAGTTTTTCAATATTTTTAATAAACTTTAACCTTACAAAACTTCCCTAAAATATTTGGTGAATTAAGTATTTGTGTTTCTGGGTTTTTAATAGCTTTCTAATAATATTTATAAAAAAGACTTAAGCTAACAATTTGGTTTTTATATATTAATAATTTTAAAAAATTATTAATTAGCTTACAATATTTTTGCACTAATTTTTTTTTAACCTAGCAAACCCTAACCTCCACAGCTGACATTAATCCCCCCCTTTTTCCTACCCAGTTCAGTATTTATCAATGATTCTCGCTCTCTCCACATTCGACATGGTCCTGATGATGAATCCTAATATGGATCCGAAATGTCGACTTGGTCATTTCGATACTGTGGCTTCTCCGACAACATCATCAATAACTAAAAGTAACTGGGGGCTAACTGCGACTAACTAGTACTAATTCCAACTAACTGAAGTAGGTTGGTGTCGAGACTCCCAATGGCTCCTAAAATGTAAGAATTGGTCTAGGAGGTGCCCAAACTGATGCATGCACATGCAGTAAGTGGAAGTTAACCTCTAGAAGTGTTCCCCACACTCCAATGAATGGTACATGTGGCCCCATTAGGCCAAGTGGACCCAAATATTTAATTAAGGTTCCTAAGTTAGGAAATCATTAATCTAATAGACATTTGACCAAGGGAGGATTAATAATCCTAACACATGCAGCCTCGATAGAAGTGTCTACATGACTTAAGCAGGAATAAGATATGATACCAATGATTCGTGTGTACTTAGGTGCACAATGGGGACAACAGTTCGACTGTATGAATCGAGTACTATTATGGAAGAATCATAATAATAATAAGAAAAGAAGGAAACACACTACACACATAAACATACACACATAGATACAATATGCAAGAATTCGAACCAATTTATGTTACTTCATTACTGCTCTATTAGTTCTTTATATTACAATAATGTACATACTTAAATTGAGTCTTAATAACACTTGGGTTGTCTATCTATTACGTTAAGTTATAAGAGAAGTTGAAACGGTTCTAGAAGTTCAACCGTTACAAACAACTGGAAGACAAAGAGACAATCTATTGCAGTTTGTCGGTCGGCGGTGTCGACAATGCATGTCGAGGTGCTGAATTGGTTGAAGTCGATATTGAACCTGTTGAGGCCCTGCCGAGGTGAATAACTTATCAAAGTTGATATTGGTACCCGTCATCTCTAACAACAATTCCAACTGTTGGTGGATCATAATAACTATGCTAAATGAATGAAAAAATCGTTGAGGAGGAAGAAAAGATCTGCTAGGTTTGTCGCTAATCCAAACCCCGCACTGCCTTCTGACCGTTCTTCCCTGCACCTTCTGAAAAGTTTTTTTGTCTGCCAGCCATCCGACCAGCTTTGCTTAACATCATGACGTCTGCGTCGGGGGGTGGGGGGGGGNGATATTCCCATTAGGATGGATGACAAAAAAAATGTTGATAAGACAGAGGCTGTCCCTGAGTTGGAAAAAGATACACACCATGCCAAAACGCATAAATCTTGTATCCCATGCACGGTTGAGCACCCCTGCTTATCATTACCGGCGGATAGGATAAATGCCAGAGCGCAAAAAATGAAAGACCACGCTCTGATCGACAAATTTATGGGATTATGGCCGACTGAACATGCCCTTCGGGGTTGGATTGCAGCTAAATGGAAGCCTAAAGCGCATTTTGATATTCAGTTAGGATCTAAATGTTTTTTCACCATTATCTTTCATCATCTGGAAGATAAATCTCGAGTGGAGAAAGGAGGGACTTACTTCTTTAATTCTGTAGGTCTATATCTAAAAAAATGGGTTGAATGCTTTTGCCCAGAAAAAGAGGACTTCTCTTGGGCCCCTGTCTGGATACGCATGTTTTCTCTCCCGCAAGAATATTGGGATGAAGCTACCCTTTAAGAGATTGGAAATAATCTGGGTTCCTTTGTTCGGATGGTGGATCAAACAAGAATGAATAAATTTATCTCTTATGCCAGAATTTGTGTCTTCATGCACATTGCTTAGGCTCTTCCTGACGTGATTTGCCTCTCCCATGAAGACAGTGACTGGATCCAGCCGCTTGACAATGAACATATCCCGTTTATATGCCAAAAATTCCATGAACACGGACCTCTGTTTCGAGACTGTCCATTGAATAAAGCTCCTAAGAAACCTAACTCCCATATCTCTGATGACCAAGGGTTCCAACACATGGCTAGGAGAAAGCGAAATCACAAAAGGCCGATGCAAGAAAAGATTCCGAAGCATCCTCCTTCCACCAACAATAGCTTTCAAGTTCTGGAGGATGTTACTATGGATCCGAAAAAAAAGATTTGACGAAACTAATTTGAATCAAGAAGTCCCAATCTAGCTGCATGCATCTAAATAAATGGATAATTCTCCCTTTCAGTCCTCTGATCAATCTCTAGGTAAGTCCTTAGAAATCCCTATTGAAACTCAAGGCAAGGCTCAATTAGATATGCATATGCCAGATAAAAATCCTGAAACCCCATAGGAAGAGGACATGAAAGATGAATTTCCCGGAGGGCTTGATCTAATTGGTCTCGAGGACACTTGCACCAGAAATTTTTTTAAGTCTATTCCTCTCAAGTAGATTCATCTTTTGCACAAAGATCTAGTCAAATCAAAAGCTTAGCTTGGAGTGGCTACCTCTGGCCAAAAAGAGAAACAGAAAGCGCATAAAGATTAAAAAAAAGGACATAAATTAGCTCTTCAACAAATTAATCATTTAGGCACTACGCTGGTTGACTCGGGCGAATATGCCCAGTTAACTGAATTCTTCACTACCCCCCCTACTGTTAACCAATGAAGATCCTTTCCTGGAATATTATAGGTCTCAATGGACACACTAAACAAAGAATGCTGAAAATGAAAATTCAAAAAGATCCTCCTTCTGTCCTCTTTTTGCAAGAAACCAAATGCCCCAGTGACTCTATTGCCTCTATTTTGGCCCAGATTTGGAATAACTGTATCACTATTTCTATTAACGTGCATGGTGCCTCGGGTGGCCTCTCAATCAGCTAGAACCCTCGGCTTATCACTCTTGATGACGCCCTTGCCTCCAGGCATTCACTTTCTGCCTTTTTCGACCTTCTTGGCTCTAGTATCAGGGGTTTCTTAATGAATGTGTATGGCTCTCAGATGGCTGATTTAGAAAAAACCTCCTTAATCATATTGATTGGTTTCAAAGCCTGCACATTGAATCTTTTTCAATCATTGGTGGAGACTTTAACATGATATCCAACCTGGAAGAGAAAAAAGGTGGCCTTAAAACTCTCTCTATCGAAGATGAGGCCTTTAAAACTATGATCAAATCATGTGAAATTGTTGATGTTGATACCTCCTCTGGTTTCTTCACTTGGAACAACAGAAGAGGTGGATTCCACCAAATTGCTAAACGTCTGGATCGATTCCTGGTCTCGGAACCCATCCTTACCATGGGAGGGATTTTGGATGCAATTCTTCTTCCCATGACTGGCTTGGATCATTGGCCCATTGCCCTTTCCTGTCATAGTCAAGGCTAATCCCCTCACAATCCCTTTAGATTCAAAAAATTCCGGCTCACCCATCCCACTTTTATGGATTCAGTCACCTCTTGGTGGAATGAGATGTCCGTTTCTGGACGTTCGAAAATGGCTATCATGCACCAAAAACTGAAAATGTTATGGGGTCATCTCAGAAACTGGAATAAAACTATTTTTGGTGATATTTTTAAAGAAAAAGTGGTAATTCAAGAAAGCTTAGATTCTATCCAGTGCCAGGAAATGGAGCATGGTTTTACTCTGGAAACAAAGCTTCAAGAAAGAGATCTCCTCAACCAACTCAACAAAAGATGTGATCAAGAAGCTATCTTCTGGAATAAAAAAGCCAGGGTTAAATGGCTAAAGGATGGTGAGCGCAACATAAGGTTTTTTCACAAATCCACAATTCAACACAGAATGAGTAACACGATTAGCAAGCTTCACACAGATTCTAGAGATACTCTGGAGGAGCACCAAGAAATATCTGATGAACTAACACGACATTTTAGTCAGCTCCTCTCTGAACTGAACCATGAGCAGAAATATGCCATCAGTAGGGTAACCCAAATCATTCCCTCTCTCGTAAATAACAAGCGCAAACACTCTCTTATGCAACCCATTTCCATGCAAGAAGTTGAGGTGGTAGTGGAGCAAATGGTGGATGGAACTTCTCCAGGTCCGGATGGTTTCACTATTGACTTCTTTCACCACTATTGGAATCTGCTCAAGGATGAAGTTCTGGAAATTGTAGAGGAATCTAGGAAAAAAGAATGGATTCTTCCAGCTCTTAATGCAACACATCTAGCTCTCATTCCTAAAGAAATGGGAGCTTCTCGCCCTCGTAAGTTCCGCCCTATCTCCCTTTGTAATGTAATCTACAAAATTATCTCTAAAGTGGTGTTGAGGCTTGGAAATTCACAGGAAACAACAGCAAGGGATTCTCCCCAGTTAACGTTCCCAACTAGCCCGTGACTGTTTGGTATGGGGAATCTGTCCGGTTTGCAGTCTGGCTACCGTAGGTCAAGTAACAAAAAATAAAGGGTTTTACCGGTTGCGGCCCGGTCCACCATGTATATTTTTTGTATTTTTTACTTTAAGTATGATATGCAAGTGCCTATCTAACATGTAGCTTGATAAAGAATACGAGGAGTGGTCACGATGTGATGCGCAGGTTCTTACCTCTCGTCTTAGACTCTCTCGCATCTAAATCATACACAAATCAAAACAACACTAAGTAAGTTGTCCCTAGGGAGCAAGATTATCAATTAATGAGTAATGTATTACTGCTCATATGTTAAGATAAATCACAGATAGCTACTCTTAAAATCAAAACACATAAACATGAATAGAGATATGCACAACAAGATAGCTCGTCATCTGTTAAAACCTTCATTACTCATAGTGGAAATTATCACAAAATAAATTAGAGAACATTCATACAAGAACATAGGTTCAAAAAGTTAGAATGATCTCACAGTTAATGAAACACAGCTGAAAATGAAATAGTTCCCCTTCAACATTGTTCATTTCATCACATTTGAACATTCCACACAGCACTTTCTCCAACAGGCAAAATTGTAATTTTATTATTGCAAAACGAAATAGTTTCTCTTACAACAAGTAGTTCACAAGTATCCTTGGGAAAAAGCCATTTCGTCCCTATTTCTTTTGTATATTTATACAAGAACCAGCTCAAAACCTTTCGGTTGCCCCCCAACCGTTTCAATCTCATAGTTTTGTCATTTTGCGAATGCTCATAATTCAACGTTACGTTTCAAATAAAGAATTTTATAAAAATGGGAATAGCTAGGTAACTGACAAACCGCCCAAGCCTGGGACTTTTATCTTTAGTGATTACGCTCTACCATTCCTCGGTCCCCCTTCAGACCCTTATTATATTCTTTTCCTCGAGCAGCAACTCTGCTGCCTTATGCTTTAACATGCTTTGTCCTCCAGCTACATCTTTTTCGTCGCAAGAATCTTCAAAGGGATCTAAGAAAATATCCTATATCTATTTGTGATCAAATGAAAAATCATCATTTTCTCCAACTATCTTCAATAAACATAAACCATAATACCAATAAAATGAGTACTGAAAGAAAAGAAAACCGGAGCTAGGTTTTCACGTGAAAATCTCAACCTGATAAAACAAGGCACACTGGTCATTTACAAAATCAGTTATGAGCTCATAACAATCAGTGGGAAAACAATTAAGAAACTGGCATATAAAAATCCATCAACGAATTGGAACACTTGACATCGGTCGGTTAGTGAGCTATGTAGCCGCAATGGTGGGTGACCTACAGTCTAGGGGTTCCGGAACACAAACCAAAAATTGGCACGATAAAACATCAAGGGTAGGATCTACTAAAGCATCGGATAGTTAGTGAGCTACATAGCCACAACGACAGAAATTATACGGTCAAGAAAATCCGTAGACTAGTCAACATCGGAGAAAAATAGAACAGGACATTGGCGAAAGGAAAAGCAGTCCGATGGGTAGTTAGTCTACTTAGGGGCCACAACAGTGGGCCTCAATCAGCCCTCGACCTCCGATCAGAGTCAGAAAATCTTCCGAAACATCGCAAGGCGAGATCTTTTTTCAACAATAAAACGCGGGATCGGTGCAAGGCTTTAATAATCGGCGCAATTTCTAACTGACCTCGAAAAAAGCGGCAACTAAAGATCCCATTTTAAACCTTGGCCAAACCTTGGCAACAACAAAACAACATGAAACCTGCTAAGTTCTACAGTCCAAAGCAATCGCAGACCCAAACGAATTCCTGAAAAGCAAGAAAAACTGGCCTCAAACAATCCAAACGTGTAGTAGAGTGGGAACAAATGGTCTTCAACAAAATCAACAAGGAGGGTCCAAAATTTTAGAAATTTGGGAAAAGTTGCAGCTGCAACAATTGACGGCTCACTGGTGAACCCAAATCTTTGAATAAACTCCTCCTTAAGTAACAGACTGTTTAACAGCAAAAAAATGACATGCTGAATTTTTCTAGATGTCTGGATTCCCATAATGTCAAATATATGTACTTGTAATCATTGATGATAGTCCAATTTTAGGAAATGGAACCCAAAATCTCAAATTCAGGATAAATCTTTTGAGGCTAAGTAGGTGAATTTCATTTTACCTCTATGTTTGGGTAGCTTCCAGCTTAGACACCACAGGATTGTAACACATGGTAAACAGAAATATTCGTTTGTTCCCCATTCCCATGCCATTTGGAACTTTTCGTTTGTAAACTTTTTTCCTTTTGAGTCCTCCTCATGCCTTTCTTTTTGAATTTTATTCAAGCTCTTCTATCCATAGTGTCCTTTTGTGTGAGAGATGCATTTAATTTTCAGCTCACGGACGGAGAAGAACTTTTGGCAATCTCTACTCATATGATTCAGTACTTTGTTTCGATAAATATTGCTTTCTTAGGCGTTTTGAATCTTATTATCCTTTTAGCTTTCAATTCTTGGCATGGGATCATTTAGATATAATATACTATTTACCCTATTCCCCTTTCCATGGGTCTTTTGCTGTCAACCCCTAGGACGTTTTAGATGTGAAATGGATGGAGCCTCGAAATAGTATTCGAGACCTTTTGATTATGAGTTATTTTAGGGATTACGTCGGACTTCAATGTGCTCATAGACATTTAGGAAAACTACTTACTAGAAGAAATTCCATCAGATTCAAACAATAAGATACAGTCTAATGTCCAAAAAATCTCAATTTATTTAGGGCTCTGATGCTCTCCATGCAACCAAAAGTTTGCCTCTTTTATTGAAATCAAAAGAAAACTAAACTAAACAAAAGGGAAAAGAACAAATCAAAGTGGGAAAACAAATCAATTTATTTATGTACAAAACAAAAACAAAATAAAGCAAAAATCAAGAAAAATAAGGTTTAAGAACTAAACCATTTACTAGTAAGTTCTCCTCCTATCCCTATAAATATTCCAATTTATAAGTTGAGGGGCCAAGTTTTGCTGCAATCTGGAAAGGGTCTACCCATAAATGTTGAAACTTCATGTGATTTCCCTTCTCGTCATGTCGCTGATTTCACTTAAGAACCAAATCTCCTACTTCAAATTATTTTGTTCCAGCTTTGTGCTTATCAAACCACCTCTTCACTACCTCCTGTTGTTGTTTAAAACGTTCTCTGGCCTTGGATCTAGATTTCTCTACCTTCAAAAGATTATGGATTCTTATCTGCAAGACTTCATTATCTGATCCTCTTGACTCCTGAGCTATTATGGAAGAGGGTAGCATGATATTGGGGGGTAGAATGGCCTCTTTTCCATAAACAAGGGTATACGGGGACACACCTAAAGAAGTCTTGGGGGTGACCCTATCATCCCAAAGAGCATTTGGTAATGCTGAATGCCAACTTCTCTGGTTTTCTATCACAACCTTTTTTAAGATTCTAATCAGATTCTTGTTTGTAGATTCTGCCAAACCATTTTCTTGTGGATAATAATTTGCAGAATAATGAAACTTAATTCCTTTTTCATGAGCAAATGTAGTTAATCTAATAGAGGAAAAATAAGTAGCATTATCGAAAACTAGAGAAATTGGAACCCCAAACCTGGTCATAATATGATCTTGCAAGAAGTCCATGACCGCATCTTCAGTCACTTTACACAATGGAATGGCTTCGACCCATTGAGTGAAGTAATTAGTTTCCATCAGAATATACTTTTGTTGCAAGGAATAATTTGGATTTATCTCTCCAATGATATCCATTCCCCAATGCTCAAACGGTTCTGTTATCATCACAGGCTTTAATGTTCCTGTTGCTTTAGCTTGTCTTCCACCACACCTTTGACAGATGTCGCACTTTCTGACATGGGCATGTGCATCTTTGAACAGTGTGGGCCAATAGTATCCAGCTCTAAGAATTTTATGGGCTGTTGTATCTTCGGAAAAAATGTCCTCCAGTAGGCCCATCATGTAAGTCTATCATGACCTTCCTTGCATCTTCTTTTTCTAAGCATCTAAGAAGAACTCCATCATAATTATTCCTGAATAATATTCCTTCAATAATATGATATGAGGCTGATTTAAGATGCAGTGCTCTTCTTTGCTTAGAATTCCAATGTTTCGGTAACGATCCCTCCTGAAGGTAATGCACAAGGTCTCGATACCAGGAGTCTGGAGCTGTGAAAAGAGGACATACATCCTTCAAATGTAACTCAGCTTCGTCTTCCCAGTTATTTTCTTCATTGTCTTTACTTTCAGTCATTAGTTTACACAATCCTTGCCCTTTAACAATGGAGGCTGACTTGAATTCAAGGTCATACTCCTGTAAAGCTGTTACCCAATTGCTTCTTCTTTCTCCTAATTCTTTTTGTACGAAAAGAGACCTCATAGCTGGGTGTGGAACTATCACCTTTGTCCAGTTCTTAAGTATATATGGTCTGAATTGTTTTACCACTTTGAAGACTGTGTAAGCTTGTTTATCCATAGTTGGGTAATTCAATTCAGCTCCCTGCAGACCAGTGCTCATAAATGATATGGGGAACTCATCTCCCCCATCTTCCTTCTGGGTAAGTACCGCTGCTAGTGAATCGTCAGATGCGAAAGTGTACAAAATAAAATCTTTCTAAAAATCCAGACTTTTGAGGGAGGGTGCGTGCACAATAGATGTCTTTATTTTACTAAATGCATTTTTCTCTACATCAGTCCATTTGAATTGTACACTTTTCTCACTTTTATTTACCATTTGCTACAAAGGTTTAACAATTTGAGCGAAATCCGGCACAAACCTTCGCACAAAATTTATTGTCCCCATAAATGATTGCATGCCTTTTTTATTATGGGGTAAGGGAATCTGTTTGATAGCTTTGATCCTCTCTGGGTCTATGGAAATCCCCTTCTTAGAAACCACGTGACCCAGTAACTTACCTTCGGTAACGACAAACACGCACTTCTTGGGGTTTAATGAGATACCATATTTTCGGCAGTGTTCGAAAATCTATTTTAGATGGAATGCGTGTTCTTCCCTTTTATTTGAGAATATTGTGATGTCATTGAGGTATACTACAACACTGTAGCCAATCAGACCGTGGAAAGCTATGTCCATAGCCCTCTGGAAAGTAGCTCCAGCGTTTCTGAGTCCAAAGGGCATTCTTCTGTAAGCAAAAGTCCTCCATCTGGTTCTGAATGTAGTTTTAAGTCTGTCTTCTTCAGCTACTAACACTTGATTGTAGCCAGAGAATCCATCTAATAAAGAAAATAAATCAGAACTCGAAACCATTTGCAATATCTGTTCCATGGGTGGGACAGGATAATTGTCTTTATTCGAAGCGTGATTTAGGTTTCTGAAATCCACACATAGTCTAATTTCTCCAGATTTCTTTCTTACTGGTACCAAATTTTAAACCCATTCCGAGTGTCTAACTTTGAAGATAATCTTAGCATCCAACAACTTCTATACTTCATTCTGAATTAGAGGATCCAGTTTTGGATGCATTTTCCTTAAAGGATGTTGATAGGGCTTGACCCCAGATATGATGGGGATAACATGCTGAATAATATTTGTGTCATATGTCTTTAGATCTTCATACGTCCAGACAAAAACATCTTTGTATTTTTTGAACAGACTGATGAACTTATTTCTTTCACCTGGAGAGCAACACTTTCCCAAATTCACATATTTAGGCTCAATTTCAGTCCCTAAATTAATCAACTCGATCTGTATAGACAAGCTATGAGTCTTTACATTTACTAGCCTTCTAAATTTATCGTTTAGATCAAAAATTCACTCTAAAGTCCTGACTCCTTTAGGAATAAAATTATCAAATTTTAGCTCGGCTTGATGTTCTTCATCATCAATAATTGCCCCTTTGAAGGTCTCGTCATTTGTCAAGCATTCTAGAATCTACTGATCATCATCAAAAACTCGTAAATTGGTAATCATATCTAGAAAAGGAATTCAATAGAACACCGGTTATTAGAGGACACAAGCATCGCAGCTGAGGTGGGCAACAAGTCAGCTGCTGCATTCTTAAGTCTAAGAATCGATACAATATTAAATGTATGAAAACATTTAAGCAAATCCCATACTTCATTTTGATAAGATTTTAAATGAGGGGAAATGCAATATATTTGATTTCGAATCTGTTTTACAATTATTTCAGAGTCCCCATACACTTTCAGATTTTCTACCTTTAATTCAATTGCTTTTCTTAGTCCCTGAACAAATGCTTCATATTTGGTTGTGTTATTGGTGCATTCAAACTCTAACCTACATGAAAGAAAATGTTTATTTTTCTTAGGATCAATCAGAACACAGCTGGCTCCTGACCCTTCCAAAGTTTTAGACCCATCAAAGAAAAGCGTCCAAAAATCACCCATCACTACTGTGCATGAATCAACATCTACATCTACAGCTAAGTCTACTATTTCACAATCAATTTCATCAGCCTATGAAAATCGAAGGAGATCAGGCTGAGCATCTGATGTATCACTGGCTTCTTCCGCTTAATAGTTTCCCGGTTCTAGCTCAATGAAGTAATTTCCCAAAACAGAATTCACTGGTTCATTTTTACCTTCAAACTGACTAACATTGTGTTTCATGTGGGCTCTCTTAAAAATTTAATTTGATTTGGGCTTCCTTTATAAGTTAGCCACATATGTGACCAGTCTGAAGCAAAACATCCACTCAGCTTTGCTAACCAATCTCTGCTCAAAACAAGTCCATAACCCTTAGGTATGTTTGCTACTACAATATCAATGAATTGACATACCTTATCATTTGAATATAAGAGAATGAGAACATCCTCCATTTCCCCAAATACCTTCACATTTGTTTTGTCCAACTGAATGACCTTCCAGGTAGATGGTTTAGGTTGTCCATTTATCTTTTTGTAGACCGACAGCGGCATAAAATTTATTGATGCCCCCGAGTCTACTAGATAGTTGTGCACGTTGTGATTGACAATTTCAAAAGTAAGGAGAAAAGGTGGAGTCTTGCATTTAGTCTTACCTCCCACACTTTCTTCACCAATTTATTCTTCTTGCGGCTGATTGTCAGTGGGAAGCTTCTCCTTTGATATTTCAAGTGCTTTCAATAACTTTTCTTTCTGCTGCGACACATTACACATCTCAAATAATGAGATATTTGCCTTCACCTTTTTGATATCCTCCACAATGTCGTAATCCATATTATGTTCTATGAGGTTTGTTTTAACATTATTGATCTTCTCTTCAATGGGCTTAGTAGGCATGTTGATCTATTTCGGATTTTGACTAGTGGTGGTAAATTTTGGAATTTTATTAGATGAGGTGTTTTTTTGAAATTTCTTCACATTATTTTGAAGTCTCTTAATCTTTGGGAGCATAAGACTGTTTTCTTTAACCAACCCTTGGCTTCTCGTCGTCACATTTGGTTCCAAGATATCTTCATGTCTCGGATCCTTTTCTTCTTCGGTATCAAACAACGATACACAGTCCCATAAAACCATGGCATCATCCTCTTGTTTTTCTGTTAATTTATTGTTGTATTTTCCCTCTTCATCATTATCCTCGGTTAATTTGGAATCCAACAACTGATTTATCACCAACGTCATTGAATTTATCCATTGAGGACAATTCTTTTCATAATGGGGTTGTTGGTGAAAAGTGAAAAAGTTATCCATCCCCACCTCTGTTAACTTCATCGATGCAGGACTCTGCGGAGCGGGTTGGGATTGACTGTTATCCTCCTTTTTCTTGTAATAAGGCTTATAAAACTTCTGGGATTCCTTTTCCTTTTCCAATTCTATTATTCTATTAGAGAGCTTCTGCATCACCTTTTCCATTCCTTCGAAATAGTGTGATTGCTCCTCTTTAGGCTTAGTAAATAAAAAAGCTTTTATCCCAACATTTTTTTCTCCTGCTTGCTCAGGATAATCTTCGATGATTTCTTTTTCAGCCTCTACTCTCTCTGCTTCTTCATAAGTCTCTGCTAGCATAGGTTTGGCTTTCATTTTGGCAAACATGGCCAAATCTGGCCCTAGAGCTGAAGTATAATACTCAATCAGAACTTTATTCGAGGGTTTGTCAGTTTCAGAAAAATTCTTAAGATAAGCTGCAAATCTTTGGGTAAAACTATGCACTTTCTCTTTTCTTTCTTTCTTTAAAGCACACAGTCCTTTCATGAGAGCCGCATGAGTTTTTTGGGTTGCATATTTACTTCTGAAAATCCTTTCAAAAGTATCCCAGTCTGAGATAGAGTTTGCAGAAAAACCAAAATACCATGATGCTGCTGCTCCTTTAAGGGTATGTGGAAAAAGTCTACAAACTACATCCGCATGTTCCCCAGCCCTTAATCCTTCTATTGCCAAATAGAATCTTTGCAAATGGTCATCTACTAAAACCTTCTCATTTGGATCAAACTTGGGAAGCATCTTCTCAAAGGATTGAGGTAAGTCATGCAACGGAGGTGTTAAGTTCAGGGGTGATATGGCTTTCCAAGTAGGTGGTGGATTTGGTGGGTTAAGTGGCTGATTTGCATTTACACCTGCCATGAGTTTGGGTGGAGAGTGAGGAGGTGAGGGAACAGGAGTATGCAGAGGAGAATAGTAAGGCATTTTTGGGCCTACTTGATTTAAAGGCTGAACAACTTCTTGAAATGCTACTTCTACTAACTCTTCCAAATCTCCAACCAACACTGAATCTTCCAAGATGGGACGATATTTATTCTTGTATTCTCTTAGGGGAAAATCAGGGATAGTGGGTAATTCTCCAATACTCTTTAGATAGGCCTATGTGTGTCTTCTCAAATCATTAACTACTTGGTTTTCCACAGAAAACAAATGTTCTCTATTCTCTTCAGTATTTGGATCAGGAAATAAACTGCTTTCAAAACTCTCACCAGTGGAGTAACTTCAAGGAAATGGATTTCCTCGGCCAGCCATGCACTGGTGTCCCTCCTTCTAGCGCCATAAACTATTGAGGCCTATAAATTCGTAGGCAACAACAGTAAGGGATTCTCCCCAGTCAACATTCCCAACTAGCCCGTGACTGTTTGGTATGGAGAACCTATCCGGTTTTCGGTCCGGCTACCGTAGGTCAAGTAACAAAAATAAAGGGTTTTACCGGTTGTGGCCCGGTCCACTGTGTATATTTTTTGTATTTTTGACTTTAAGTATGATATGAAAGTGCCTATCTAACATGTAGCTTGATAAAGAATACGATGAGCGGTCACCATGTGATGCACAGGCTCTTACCTTTCATCTTAGACTCTCTCGCATCTAAATCACACATAAATGAAAACAACACTAACTAAGCTGTCCCTAGGGAGCAATATTATCAATTAATGAGTATTTTATTACTACTCATATGTTAAGATAAATCACAGATAGCTGCTCTTAGAATCAAAACACATAAACATGAATAGAGATATGCACAACAAGATAGCTCGTCATCTGTTAAAACTTTCATTACTCATAGTGGAAATTATCACAAAATAAACTAGAGAACATTCATACAATAACATAGGTTCATAAAGTTAGAATGATCTCACAGTTAATGAAACACAGCTGAAAACGAAATAGTTCCCCTTCAACATTGTTCATTTCATCACATTTGAACATTCCACACAACACTTTTTCCAACAGGCAAAATTTTAATTTTATTATTGCAGAATGAAATAGTTCCTCTTACAATAAGTAGTTCACAAGTATCCTTGGGAAAAATCCCTTTCATCCCTATCTCTTTTGTATATTTATACAAGAACCAGCTCAAAACCTTTCGGTTGCCTCCCAATCGTTTCAATCTCATAGTTTTGTCATTTTGTGAATGCTCATAATTCAATGTTACGTTTCAAATAAAGACTTTTATAAAAATGGGAATAGCTAGGTAACTGATGAACTGCCCAATCCTGGGCCTTTTCTCTTTAGTGATTACGCTCTACCATTCCTTGGTCCCCCTTCAGACCCTTATTATTTTCTTTTCCTCGAGCAACAACTCTACTTCCTTATGCTTTAACATGGTTTGTCCTCCAGCTGCATCTTCTTTGGTGCAAGAATCTTCAAAGGGATCTGAGAAAATATCCTATGTCTATCTGCGATCAAATGAAAACTCATCATTTACTTCGACTATCTTCAATAAACATAAACCATAATACCAATAAAATGAGTACTGAAAGAAAAGAAAACCGGAGCTGGGTTCTCATGTGAAAATCTCAACCTGATAAAACAAGGCACACCGGTCATTTACGAAAACAGTTACGAGCTCATAACAATCGACGGGAAAATGATTAAGAAACTGGCATATAAAAACCCATCGGCAAATCAGAACACTTGACATCGGTCGGTTAGTGAGCTACGTAGCCGCAACAACGAGTGACCTATAGTCTAGGGGTTTTGGAACACAAACAAAAAATTGGCGCGATAAAACGTCAGGGGTAGGATATACTGAAGCATCAGATAGTTAGTGCGCTACATAGCCACAACGACAGAAGTTATACGGTCAAGAAAATCCATAGACTAGTCAACATCGGAGAAAAATAGAACAGGAAATCGGCGAAAGGAAAAGCAGTCCGAAGGGAAGTTAGTCTACTCAAGGGCCGCAATGGCAGGCCTCAATCAGCCCTCGACCTCCTATTAGAGTCAGAAAACCTTCCGAAACATCGCAAAGTGAGATATTTTTTCAATAATAAAACGTGGGATTGGCACAAGGATTTAATCATCGACACAATTTCTAATTGACCTCCGAAAAAGCGGCAACTAAAGATCCCATTTTAAACCTTGGCCAAACCTCGGCAATGACAAAACAACATGAAACCTACTAAGTTCTACAGTCCAAAGCAATCGCAAACCCAAATTAATTCCTGAAAAGCAAGAAAAACTAGCCTCAAACAATCCAAACGTGTATCAGAGTGGGAATAAACGGTCTTCAACAAAATCAATAAGGAGGGTCCAAAATTTTAGAAATTTGGGAAAAGTTGTAGCTACAACAAGTGGTAGCTAACAGGTTGAAACCCCTCTTGCCTCTCCTCATTTCATTGGAACAATCGGGCTATGTGGAAGGGAGACAGATTCTAGATGGCATAATTCTTTCCCATGAGGTGGTCCACTCTCTTAAAACCTCTAAAATCCCAGGCATGATTCTTAAACTGGACCTGTCTAAATCCTTTGATAAACTTAGCTGGGCTTTCATTGAAAAAATGATGCTGGCTTTTGGCTTCTATTAGGATTGGATTCGCTGGATACTTTCTCTTATCTCTTCAGTGTTCTTTTCCATCTTGGTCAATGGCTCACCTTCCTCCACTTTCTCCCCCTTGCATGGCATTTTCCAGGGATATCCCCTTTCTCCCTTCCTTTTTATTCTTATGGCTAAGGGTCTTGGATGTATGATCCAATCTGCTCCTTCTAAACATTCACTCTGAGGCCTTTCCCTTCACAATGTCCTGCCTATGGCTTACTAGCAATTCATGGATGACAATATCCTCTTTGGATAATCCTCTGTGCATGAAACAAGGAAAATTCACTCTATCTTGCACACCTTTGAAGCTGCTTCAGAAACCTCCCTTAATTTGGATAAATCTCAAATCTATTTTTTTAACACGAGTATGGCAGCCCAAAAAAACATTTCTCATATTCTCTGCCTCTCAGTTTCCTCTTTGCCCACTAAATATTTGGGAGCCCCACTGTTTGATGCTTCTCTAAAACATTTGTCCTGGAAAGAACTTCTGAATAAACTTGAACTTCACCTCTCCTCCTGGACCTTCAGAGCCCTTAATCTCCCTAGTCGGGCAGTCTTGCTAAAATCAACTCTGCAGTCTATCCCTCTTTATATTTTCTTGGTCTTGGTGGCTCTGAAATGGGTTCTAAAAGCCATTAAAACTCTTCAAAGGGATTTCTTGTGGGGTTGCACTAGTAACAACAACAGGTGGGCGCTGGTAAGTTGGGACACTTTGTGTAAAAAGAATTCTGAAGGAGGTCTCGGCATTAGGGATCCTGGAATAAACAACCAAGCTCTTTCAGCCAAAATATGGTGGAATTGGATCTCAAGGAACAACACTCCCTAGACTACTCTCTGGAACAGCAAGTATGCTCCAGATTATCCTGCGCACTCACTGGTCAGATTTGATGAAGAACTTCCTAGCTCACAAATATGGAAAGCTGCTAATATGCAAAGGGACATAATTCAAAAGCATAGTTTTTGGGAAATTAATGATGGGAAGAAGGATCTTTTCTGGGAAGATTCTTGGAAACAACTTCCTAGCCTCAAAAATCTTGCCCTTGATCCTGAGTTCTAGAACTATATCAGAAGCAACAACCACCTAACGGTTAATGATTTCTGGACCTCTTCATTAAATGGATTCCGCAGTTGGAAAGAGCCTACTCTCTGGAACTCTGTTCCAGACAAAAACCTTCCTGACAAAATTTGGCCGAAATTTTGTACTATAAATATCAAGCATAGACAGGGTTCGGACATCATTCGTTGGGGGCACCATCCTTCAGGCAACTTCTCAGTGAAAGAATCCTACAGCATCATTTCAGCCATGCCTATCAGCAGGTCTCTCTGATATGGATGCATCTCTAGACTTCTCAACAATGGCCCAAAATCTCCCACTTCCTTTGGCTTCTCCTCCATCGAAGAATTCTCACTTGGGAGAACTTAACTTGAAAAGGATTCCAGGGTCCTTCCAAATGCAGCCTTTGCAATATTAATAAAAAAACCATAGACCATCTTATGGATGCTTTCCCTTTTACTAGCTTGTTGTGGGACTACATGGTAGAAGTTTTCAGACGTACCAAGAGAGTGAAAGGAAATATTACTGAGTCACTTAAAAACTTGATGGATAGCCCCTTTGAAAGTAACATCCTTAACCAACTTTGGACGCTAATCCCTGGTTTTGTTCTTTGGCACACCTGGAAAGAATGCAACAATAGAATTTTTAAGAATTCCATATATTCACCTCAAGTTTTGTGGAACTCCATCAAAATGAATCTTCAAGAAACCATTCACTCCAAGGGATGGACGTCTGTCGACCTCCCCACCTCTCAAAAGGAGAAACTTATGCTGAAAGCTATAAACTTTGATTCCTCCATAGTCCCTTCTTCCTTCAGTAAACCTATCATGTGACCGGATAGCCCTACTCATTGGGATCCTCCACCAGAGAATGTGTTCAAGCTCAACTTTGATGGTGCCTCCAAGGGCAATCCGGGCAGAGCTGGTTTCGGCGGAGTTATAAGAAATACTCATGGAGACATTAGCCATCTATTCTATGGAAATTCGGGGTTCAACTCTAATAATGCCGCTGAACTCAATGGTTTGATTGCTGGATTAACTTTAGTCAAACAAAAAGGACTATTGCCTATTATTGTGGAAGTAGACTCTGCCATAATCCTTTCCATGGCATCTAAACTTCTCCACGACTCACAGGTTTCCAAAGTTGCAACTAGCTGGCATTTGGCGCATGGTATTAGCAGTATAGCTTCCCTTCTTCAAAACATGCATGCAATCACCTTTCACCACATGCGCAGAAAAGCAAACTCATTAGCTGACTTCTTAGCTAATTCAGGATTTAATTCACCTCACTCATTGGTGGAAGGCACATTACATGATTCTCTGGATGAGCAAATCCGGACAAAGTGTCTTCAATGCGCTAGTGTTGATCTGTCTTTCCCGACTGTGGGTGATAATCCTGGTGACACCCATCCCATTCTCTAGGAACTGACTCAAGCACGTGTAAGGAAGGACATATACCACTCGGCCCGACACTCTCTGTCAACCTTTGCAGGATTCTCTATGCATGGGAGAAATTTCCCCTGTCACTTTGGTGCATGCGAACTGGGTTGGCGAAGGTACATCCTCCTAGAATCATTCATGGCTTGGATGCAAGGTTTAATGGTGACATGTACATGGATTGACAGGTGGTTAATACAGAACCAGTTCATGTTTTATATTATGGATGGTAGCAGAGTTTGGTTCGCAGTCTGGTGGGAAGTTTACAGAGTCTCTGCTACTTTGAGTTCCAGGGCCCGAGCCGGTAAATTTGCTCCACTTTTAATTGGTTTCAAGCTCAAGTCAGTGGTAATGTCTCACTAGTGAGGAACCCCTAGATGTGCTAGTTCAGGAAGGGGAAAACCCCAGAGGGGTTGCAGTGTGCCTATTTCGGCGAATTATGAACCACATATTTCTATGTGAGTCTGTGTTATGGTGAAAGCTTGGGAGAATAAGGTTCTCAACCGTAAGCTCTCGATGGGAGAGGAAGGGGGTTGAATTAATCACTACTGGATGCTGAAGAATATGCTCTATAATATTGCAGAGGACATGCTTAGTAATTGTGCGGAGGCCCGGATGGCGGTTCACTCCATGAAAACAAAAATCGCTGAGATGGATGCTCAACTCACAGCCATGGACAAATCTTTTTCTTGGAAAGGAACAACAAGCATTTCAAATCTGAATGTCCATAACTCGGGGGGTGGCACTCAGGGTGGTGTTGCAAGTGGTAGAGAAACTGGAGGTCATGCTATAACTAGTCTCAGTGGTAGTGGTAGCGCAATGAGATGCTCTACTAAAACGCCACGTGCCAAGCCTTTCCCAGTTCCATCAATAGTGGAACCTCTCCTCAAGTGATTGAAGGACTCGCAGGCCTAGCAGACTGAGCAGCTACCGCCTTCTCTGACTCTGGCTCTGAATGCCGCCACCAATTCTCCTACTGTGTCATAGGAATAATGATGGGCTTGCCCCATCACTAAAGAAATTCCCTTAGCCTAATGTTCATTTTGAACAGGTTTTATTTGGTCCAGTCTCTAGCAGGTTTTATGATTATTGTCTAATATTTTTTAGTTTATACTGTATGTCTTTTTTCAGTTTGGCTCCGCTAGTGTACAGGAGTATGATATGTCTTTTAAGGTTCTCCGTAACTCAGTCTCTATGTTTTTCAGTCATGAACATCATTAGCGTGAATCTAGTTAGAAGGATGATATTTTTTGCGAGGCTCTAAAGGAGGTTTTGCCTCTTTCAACCTCAGACAGCCATGAGTTCTTGGATGTAATTTTTTTCCCCTGTAATATAATATATTGTTTAGTTTACAAAAAAAAAAAACTATGCTAAATGATGTTAGGATTATAATCCTCCCTTGTCCAATTTGGTTAATTATGTCTAAATCAAGAGTCCTTTTAGTCTATATTTAGTCACTAGCACCATTGGGTCCACTTGGACTAATTGGGGCACATGTACCGGTTACTAAAGTGTGGAGAACACTAATTGAGGCCAAATACCACTGATTTCACTTGCATGCATCAGTTTAGGAGCCTCCTAGATCATTCCCTACAAATTAGGAGCCACTCGGAGTGCTGACACCAACCTCCATTAGTTGAGTTCAGTTGGTGACTAGTCAAGCTCAGTTAGGAGCCAGTTACATTTAGTTCTACTCAGTTAGCACTAGCTTTGCATGGCTACATGCAGGTGAGGCACATTTACACACCTACCTCAGTCAGTTAGACTAGCTTACACTAAATTAGACACTTGAGTTGGGATTTTGAACTCTAATAATGATTTAGACAAGGCCAGCTAACCATGGAGTCAAGTAGAGTCAAACCAATTCGAATTTCCTCACATGGATTTGAATTGCATGAGGTTATTTATCTATTGTACTCCATTGTAATTAATTATCTAATTAGTTTTGATTAATGAAAGATTTCATAGTTGCAAGCCATTTTTGCACTGTTTCATTCTTCAATTTATGAGTAAAATTGTATGATCTATATTGCGATTTGTGTGTTGGTCCACAAATCTATGTGCTCAATTTAATATGGTATCAGAGCCTCAGCTGAACAAGGCACTTCTCCTACTACAAATTCATACTTGGATCATTTTTTTTTTGAGCAAAATTGCTCCTTCCAGTACTGCACTAGAAGTGAAGAATTTACCACTTAATATCCCAAGTAAAGGAATTGTTAATCAAGCTTTCTTAATCAACTATGATGGGTGTGAAGAAAATTCCAAAAGTGTAGGATGTTGACTTTACTTTGTCTATTTGATTGTGTTCTTTACAGGTTTATCAGTCTCCTTCATTGTATTCGCTACAGTAGCTCAGTCTCCTTCACTTCATTCGCTACAATATCTCAGTCTCCTTCATTGCATTCGAAATGGCCCCTCCAATGGAGCTTCTCACTCTTGTCAACTACCACCAGTGGAAGAAGGACATTGAGATGCAACTTCAGTCCAAAATACTCTTCAGACTCACAATGGAGACAAAGGCAAAGCCGGTTCATTATGTTGACAAAGAAAAATATTGGAATAGGCTTGATGAAGCATATGGATGCTTGTGCCTCTCAGTCTCTAGAGATATTTTCTTCCACATCAATGGATTGGAGACTCCCAAGGAGGGTTGGGATAAACTTGCTTCCTTGTTTGATAAGTAGGATGACCTGAGGATCTATCAGCTAGAGAATGAGTTGATTTCTCTTCATCTAGCCAATTTCGAAACACTGAATGATTTCTTCACAAAATTCAAGGACCTGGTGTTCCAGTTGAAGCTGTGCAAGGTTGAGAAGGGGCGTGATCAACTCATCCTTGCCACCCTCTCAAAACTTGGTGTAGACTACTCAGTCTTTGTATCAACCTTTCATTCAGGGAAGCTCACTACTCCAAATTGGAGGATTCCCACTCTTAATGCCTTCATTGAATCTCTCACCCATGAGCATGACAAGTTGATCCAAATGGAGATCATTCGATCTTCCAGAGATCAAGCACTGGTTGTAGGAGGACCTAAGGTTGAAAATGGTAAGGGGAAGCAAAAGGACAAGTCTCTTGTGGAGAAAGAGTAGTCAAATGAGCCTCCAGGTTCGAAGAGAAGCAAGAAGAATGGAAAAGGAAAGACACTTTGTTCTTACTATGGAAGGGGATTTCATCCAGAAAACTCCTGTATGAGAAGAACAATTGATGAAATGGCTCTTCTTCTGAAGAAACATAACCTTACTGTACCTTCTAGCACAAGGAAGGTTGAACATAGAGAAGAAACTAAATAACAATGAAGAGACATTCCATGCAATGAAGGCTAGTTGTCCAACAACGCATTCCTTCCTCGTTGATTCTATAGCTTCGAATCATATGGTTGTATCCAGAGAATAATTCTATTATTTACAATCTTTTGATGGTCCTAGTATTCAGATGGGTAATAGAAGTCAAATTCAAGCCAAAGGCAAGGGTTCTATCAAGCTTGAACATGGAAAGTACAAATATGTGCTTTATGTGCCCTCCTTAGCTGCAAATATATTATCTATATACCAGATGAATCATACTAGCTCTCCAAAGAAAGTGATATTTGGTCCTGACTTAGTGGAGATCACATATATCTCTACTAGGAACATCATAGCGAAGGGCTGCAAATCATGCCTCCAAGGCATATGAGTTCTCACACTTCATGCCATTTTCAGAACCAGTGTACTCTCAGTTGCCACTTGAAAGGGAAGGTAAACACATTCCATCTACTTCTTTTGCAGTTTCCACTAGTATTGCAGAACTAGCTATATCAGTTTATGAGATTGAGATTTAGGGTGATTCAGATCCAGTCCCTACTCCCAAGTGGGAAGTTAGGAAGATGACTAGAAATCCATCTGACACACATAAGACAAAGAACCTTGTGCTATGTCATGCAATCTTGCCTCCTTTAGAGAGATGCAACAAAATCCCTGTGAGATGATACATGGCAAGGTCTGATCAGTTACACTTGCTTTAGAATAATAGAGTGGATCACACACCTCTTTGTCCAGAAAGAGGAAAAGGTTACATTCCTCCTTCCTTCCATCATCATTTTGGGAGAAGATGGAGAAGTGTACATTCCATGCCCCATGATACTTGTGCACAGAAAATCATGCATGCTGCTTTGCTGTATCACAAAGATGAAGGTTGTAGAAACATATTTTCAAGTTTTTCAAACTTGAATCCTGATTCTATCTGCTTAGTTAGAGGGGGGTTTTTTTCCCATGTGGTTTTTTCCCCAAATCCTTGTATTGAGCAGTTACATTACTTGCTGTAATGGGTGACCTATGGTCTTAGTTATCAGGGCCCACAAATTGTCCAAGTTAGCATTCAAGGGGGGTGTTAGGATTATAATGCTCCCTTGTCCAATTTGGTCAATTATGTCTAAATCAGAAGTCCTTTCAGTCTATATTTAGTTACTATCACCATTGGGTCCACTTGGACTAATTGGGGCACATGTACCCGTTACTAAAGCGTGGGGAACACTAATTGAGGCCAACTGCCACTAATTGCACTTGCATGCATCAGTTTAGGAGCCTCCTAGATCAATCCCTACAAATTAGGAGCCACTGGGAGTGCCGACACCAACCTCCATTAGTTGAGTTCAGTTGGTGACTAGTCAAGATCAGTTAGGAGTCAGTTACATTTAGTTCTAGTCTGTTACATTCAATTATACTCAGTTAGCAGTAGCTTTGCATGGTTACATGCAGGTGAGGCACATTTACTCACCTACCTCAGTCACTTAGACTAGTTAACACTAAATTAGACACTTGAGTTGGGATTTTGAACTCCGATAATGATTTAGACAAGGTCAGTTAACCATGCAGTCAATTAGAGTCAAACCAATTCGAATTTCCTCACATGGATTCAAATTGCATGAGGCTATTTAGCCATTGTTCTCCATCGCAATTAATTATCTAATTAATTTTGATTAATTAAATCTTTCACAGTTGCAAGCCATTTTTGCACTATTTCATTCTCCAATTTCTCAGTAAAATTGTATGATCTATCTTGTGAGTTGTGTGTTGGTCCATAGATATATGTGCTCAATTTAATAAATTAAGGATATAGTAAAAATGAAAATTTATCAGTCGGGGGAAAGGTCATGATTTCATTCCAATTATCCATCAAGTGGTCCACATTAGATTTCTTAGTATACTTGGTCTTTATGCGAAATTCCCCCAATCTTTTCCCCTAGTTTATTCGTTTCCCCAAATTTGTCTTTCCCCTTTTTTAAATTTGTTAATATTATAATATTATATATTAACATAATATATTTATATTTTAAAAACATATTATGTTAATACTATATATTATATCTAAGCATAAGATATTTATATATACATATTAACATAAAATATATTAAATGTATAATAATATATGTTATCATACTATATATTAATATTATATAATAGTAAATCATTTATATTATATCTAGTTCATTGAGGGTGGGAGTGGAGCTAGGGTAGGAGAGTTGAGGGTGAGGCGAGGGTGGGGTATAATGTCTATTAATTGTTAGGTGTGTAGGACTAGTGGGGATTGTTCCTTCATAGTATATCATCATCATGCAGACAAGGAGGGAGATGTTTTGANGAGGGGGGGGTATAATGTCTATTAATTGTTAGGTGTGTAGGACTAGTGGGGATTGTTCCTTCATAGTATATCATCATCATGCAGACAAGGAGGGAGATGTTTTGATCAAAATACATGTTTATAGTTTTAGTGGAAATTCATGGAGTAGTTTGCATCCGAATTTTTTTATAGGCCATTGATATAATTTTTTTTATTAGTGGTTCAAAAACCCCCCAGCAGGATGCTACGTCCATAGGAATAAGTCATGGGGGGGCGACCCGAAGGGGCCTCACCCTATTCGTTCTGAATACAAAGCTAACCTGATGGAGACATCAAGTGAGACCCTTATATAACAATCTATAGCCACCCGAGGATTTGACCTTGGGACCTTCTACTCACAACTTACAACACTCAACCACTTGATCTAGCCCACCATTATTGGATATAATTATTTATCATGTAGTGTATATTATAAGTTAATTAACCTAATTAAGCAATGTTAATCCATCACATAAGTCATGTGGCCTAATTATGTATATATTATATGGATTAAGGGGTCTCTAAATCCATATGTAGTGTTAAAATTTATGAAATTGGAGAAAATTGCATAAATTTTAACATTGTAAATGGATTTAGAGACCCCTTGTCAATTGTAAATTACCATTTTTCATTGGAATACCTCTCTAATGTGATTTTAGTGATTAATATTGACAATTTCAATTATTTATATATTTTGTAAATGGATTTAAAGACCCCTTCCAATTTTGTAAATTTTAACTTAGATACCCTCTTATAAGGGAGTCTTTGAATCCATCTAAGTGTTAAAATTTATGAAATTGCAAAATTAATTTCATTCTCAAATTGTAATTTTTCATTTTCGTTGGACCACCTCTCTAATGCAATTTCAGTGATTAAAACTGATAATTTCAATAATCCAACAAAAATATGTTAGAATTATATTAAAAAAAATGCAAGAAATATTTAGAAGAATATGCTGCATCATTATAATCTTTCTCCATGTTTGGAATAATTCATATTGATAGAGTTTTAGTTGTTATCAAGTCATTTTGTATGCATGGACTAAATTAGTCATTTTTAGTTGTGTCACTTATTATCTAGTGGCATTTTTTTATCCCATGACTAAATTAGTAATTTTTAGTTGTGTCACTTATTATTTAGTGGTATTTTTCATCCCATGACTAAATTAGTCATTTAATTTAGTACTATTTAGTTGTTGTCTCAAATCTAGTAGTACCTTTCTTAAAAACACTATCATGACTAACTTTTTAAGTCACCTAGTCATTTATATGTGAAATTCTACTAGTGATCATATGAATTAGAGGATAAACATTTTCCATCCATCCAAAATATTCTTGGTATAATTATGCAATATACTAAATCCCCAACAAAAATGATCTCCTTAATCAGATTGGGTAATACATGAACTAAATCCTCCAAAAATAATGCACATAACATGATATTGACAAGTGACATGCTATGAATCCCACATAAAACACCCTTTACTCCCCACTTAGGATATAACTTAACAAAGGGTTTATGTTATAGCTTAATAGATAACCATAATGTTCAGGATAAACTGCTAACTAGGGTCTTCCCCCATAGATATCCCATACACTTCCCCCCTCTCATGTAATTACAAACCCCCATTCTTGTTTCATCCTTATTTCCCATAACAATTGGTAGGGAATATTTTATTAGTATCACCAAAGTATGTTTTTAATATCCTTTATAATCCATACAACTACATCATGCTTCTATCCCATCACAATGTACAAATTGCATATTTACATTCTGGGGTCAAAACAAGGTGTTACACATGTGAAGCTAGTCATGTGTGGGCTTTTAATAAAACTATATAGAGTCCAAAATACTAACCATAAGTTATACTTGAGGCATGGACAAGCCATAAAACCAGATCTATATGGATATGATCCAAGCATATACTAGTGGACACCCACCTGTTACATTTATTTATAATGGTTCTATATCTTCTTGGTATTTTTCTATTATTTTTTGGGTACCAAAATTTCGGGACCATTTTGAGGCGTTGAATGGCAATTTTTGAATATTCGAGCGGATATGTGGAGTGAAATAACCCCATACAAAAGAGGTTATTCTCATTTAGTTCTTTCCAATGAGCCATTGAGTGACCTAAATGAATATCATATCCAAAAGTTGAGCCCTAGGTAAGTTAGCTAGCCACCTCAAGGCCCATAAATCCTTTTGGCACTTCATCTCCTAGGGTTAGGTTTTGGGATGTTTATGATTTTTTCCTATATTATTATTATTAAATCCTATTTTCATTCTATTTGTAATCAACATTTTTGAATGAGTGTACACAACACATCTCTCTTTAGAGATATGATACCACCATTTGAGCTAGTTTATATTGCTTGCTGATTACATTAATTTTTATATTCCATTCATTAATGGAATTTTTGTCTTACTATAATATTTTGCACTCTATAAAATATTTATGTGTGTATTTACATTTTTATTCTATTAATATTTCATTCCATTATGTATATAATATAGGTTAGTGGTATCTAATAAATATACTAACGTTGTTTCTCGCTGCTTTCCCCTACGAGATCTAGGTATTGAGAGTTGGGTCTTGAACTAATTAAGCTTGAGGGAATAAATTTTGACTGGCCTAGGTATCCTCACATGAAAGGAGAAGAAAATATATATGAAAGATAAGGAGAAATTATTAAGTTTTTCCTTAAGGAATCACTCACATGACAAAGCGAATGTGGTGATCGATAATTTTGCCCAAATGATTCTCTGACTACCAATTAAGGAAGAGACACCTTCAACCAACAACGATTTTGGAGGTAGGATTCCCTTCAAGGTACAAGTTAACTTTCACATTTATTTATTTGAAGGGAATATATATGAATATGTTTTGTAGAAATCATTAAATATTTTATAGGGTTATTACTGTTCAAAAATTATTTGATAGTGAAAATACCACATTCTCACTCTTAAAGTCCCTCCCTCATGCCAAATATTTCTAGGACAATTACTTGCATAGGAATTCCAGAGATGCTTATACAACATATGGGATAGAAACCACTTGGGTATATTTTAGTTGATATCCTAAATGATGACTTATACCGCATTGGAAATTATGATGAAAAATGCACAATATGGACAACTTCTTTCTAGGAGAGAGACCAAATGGTTCTAGAGTTTATTAGTGTATTCCATACCTTGTTTTCAAAGATAGGTATCAAATAATTTGAATGGAACTTGGTCCTAAAGTATGGTATTGGCCTATATAGGTACATACAAATAGAGATAGATTTCCTATAGATATCCTAATTGGGAGACACTAATCGATGTGTTGTTAAAATTGAGAAAAAAATCACGGAGACGAATAACTGGGATTTTAGGTTTGCAAATCAACCATAGTATAATCCTAGTAAAGGTAGTCTTCACACATAGGACAACGGATAGAGAAAAGATAGCCAACATCTTGGAAACATTTCCAAACTATAGGTAAATAAGAGTAACAATAAGTCAAACAAGGACACTAGAAAGTGACATGAGTTCCACAAAACCACTTAACACAACATGGAAGTATGTCTCGCGAAATAATCACCATTGGTTGATTTGAAATCCTCAGATCTACACCTTGTATTAGAATATGGCTTGTATAAATATAAAGGAAATAAGATCATTCACATGGAACCTAGTTCCACTATCACCACCACAAATATCCAACCAAAAGAGATAGAGGAGATAGAGGAAGGAAAGAAACTCTTCCACTCATATATTTCGGTGAAGGGAACTCCACTACATTTCATTGTTGACAATGGTAGCAATAAGAAAATTATATTGGATAAGGTCATGAAGAGTTTGAAGTTGCTGACAACACATAACCCACAACCATACACCATTAATTAGTTGAGTTAAGGGCAAGACATCTGCATCAATCAACAGTGTGGCATATCATATGGCATCAAGACTTTCAAAAACAAGGTACTATGTGACGTTTTCCCACATGAAGTTTCTAACGTGCTTTTAGGACAACCATATATGTGAAAATGTCATGTTTTTTTATGATTATAGGCCTTGTATTGTGATTGTTTCTTTGGTATTCCAATTCTATAGGGTACTTGAGGTAGTTCTAACTATTATAGTTTCCTTGATATTTACAAAGCAGTGTTGGAAAGTAATCTATTATACTGATATTTTTTTCTCTCTTGATTGCTCAATTAGAATGTGGATGAAAGATCAATGAAATTTTGACAACATTAGTGTGATGTCTCTCTACACAATATAAGAAGGTGACAATATTGTAAGAGAATACATAGATTTATGTGTCTCGCCTAAAGGGGTGCATTTTCACTTTGAGGTCAAACACTCAATTTATTTGATACCTTATGCTCCCTTACCTAATATCCCAATATATAGATTCTCTCTTTTGTAGAATGAGGAAATAAAATTTTAGATTCAAACTCTCATCTAGAAGGACCACATTTGATGAAGATCCTCACCTTCTTGGATCCCAATTGTGTTAGTGGAGAAGAAGGATGGACATAAATACTTTACATTGATTACATATCTGTTAACACCCAAAAAATGTTCACTACCTCATCTACCCCATTACATGGCTCATTTGTCCATTTTCCTACCATATTTCCATCAAAAACCCATAAAACCATCTAAAAAGCTTCCAAAAGGATTAAAATGCCTCCAAAAGGCCATAAAACCCTCTTTTCCTCCAAAAAATATCCAAAATTCCTCCAAAAAAGCAAAAAATATCCAAAAAGGAAGAAAAAATATAAAATAATGAGGAAAATGAGGAAAAAACCCTAAACAGCTGAAACCCTAAACAGCTGAAACCCTAACCCTAAAACCGCATGGTTTCCAACTATAAATAAGTGATGGAGACCCCTTATTCAAAATCCACAATCACAAGTATCCTGCCTCTGCCAAAATTGCTCGTAAAACCCTAGCTCACCATTGAGCTACTTTCACCGTGAGAGCCCCTTTTGGCCCATTTCCACCATTGGAGAAAGAGAAGGAACAACTGGAGCTCGGAGCAACCTTTCGGATCAGCACAACGGGCTTCACCAACCTCCACATTGGAGGTCAGATCAATAAAAAAAATCATTCTTTACTTTCTACTGTTTTGCTTCATGAATATGTTTAGATTAATTTTTATTACTGTTTAGCATCTTTTATTTCATATATTATTGAACTGCTACTAAGGAATCCATTTTCCTTAGTAGGTGCTCATTCGCACAAGCTAGGGCTAAAACCCTAGCTACAGTTTTGGCGACTCTGCTGGTTTTTATTTTATTTTATTTCTCGTTTTGTCCTTTCGGCTGTCGTTTTCGGCCGCCGTAAACCACCATTTTTCCCTTCGCAGTCGCGTCCCGGCCGCGCATTTCCAGCCCGTACCTGCGACCCGAACGCGCTTGTTTCGTTCAAACCCGCGGTCCGACCGCCCTTTTTTGCCTCAAACCCGCGGTCCCGACCGCTCTTTTTTGCCACAAACCCGCGGTCTGATTTTTTTTTTTTTCGGGCCAGAAAGCCGTGACCTGACCGCGCCTGTTTCCATCAAACCCGCGGTCCGACCGCGCGATTCCGCCACAAACCCGCGGTTTGATTTTTTTTTTTTTTTTTGAAATTTTTTTTTTTTTGAATTTTTTTTTATTTTTTATTTTTTATTTTATCTATAACCTAGCCCTTTGCTGCCATATTTTTTGCACCTGCATAGCCATCTGTTCTACCTGCAGCCCTATAGCTTTTTCTGCAATAGCATTTTTGTCCCTCTTTACAGAATTTTCAGCATTGTTTATTCAGATAATTTTGCATGGTAAAAGTTTTTTCATTTTAGTATTATTGATATTTAGGAAGTTGCCTTGGCACTTCTTTTCTAGGTTCATAACCTCACGAGCACACAATCTGTCACCTAATTCAAGTGAGACTAAAAAATTACTTAACTCAACCAACATTCTAACCCCACTTGGGGAACACAAAAGAATTTTTGTAGTTAGGTAGGATCGGGGGGATAGGCTTCCAAAAACACCCCTCGGTTACTTACACTTGAGACATAGTTGTTGTCCAATTAGGGAACCAAAATCCCCTAGTATTTTTTGACACAGTCACAACCAGTTTATCAGAGGGCCTCTCCCTTAGGAGGGTTGAAGTCGTGAGATTGGTTCTGGAGGTCTGAGTGGAATACCGAACTCCATTCAATAACTGAAGGGATACCTTTCACAGTTATCGAGATATCCCTGTATAGGGGTATTGTGGTTAAAGGACCAAGCGACAGATTTACCTTTCTGGACGTGTCATGAACGGGGTATCTTAGTTGCCATTCTTCTAGGATTTGACTACCCGGTGTCCCTCCCGGTAGGGGGATACCTTAGCCACTTGGATTTCCTATTCATATTGTCTGACTTGGATTTCATCACCTTACAGAGGATATGCCTAGTTGAGTCATAATACTTCTAGTTAGGTGTTTGCATGCTCCCTTACCTCCTTTTGGTCTAGTGAGTCCACCGTTTTTCTTTATTTTTAGAAAACCTGCTGCTTGTTGGTATTTTGACCATTTCTGTTGACACTCTGCCTATTGTAGCACGCTGTTACAGTGGGTGTTTTGAGTTAGTTGTTGGCCTGAGTGCCCTATTTTTTGAGCTCTCCTTCTGCACACTCGGTTGCATTAGAGTTTTTAAGTTGTTTTGTACCTACCTCAACCCACAAAGATTTGACACCATTTGTCACCATTGAGTCCCCGAGACATTCTCGGCGCCTCAGAGGCGAGCCCCCACAGCACGGTTCACTTGACACCACCCGTCCTCGACACAGATCATCATCACTTGATACCACTTATCATAGATCTCGAGCCTTGTCACTTGACTCCACTCATCAGAGGCATAGGGCTCCGTCACCAGATACTGACGCCCCTTATTTTACCTCTGATTCTGAGCCAGAGTCTGAGAACCCCCTTTACACTTCCCCTACTAGCCCCATGGCTGGCGTGACTCCCACTCCCATCTTGGTCGGGGCCGTTGGTGGCACATCCACCACTACACCAGTTACCACACAGGCTATGGGTATGCCCTCCACGGGGCCCCCATTTACCGTTCCCCTCACGACACCTATTCCCACAGCAGGAATACCTATTCCCACTCCATCAATGACTCATACCACCCATGGTGGTGCAGGTCCGTCCTATACCACCTTAGTTCCCCCGCTTGGGGGCAACCTCCCTCACATCACCCCTCCACTTGGGGGCGTGGGCCCCAACTTGATCCAACCCACTGCTGTGTCACATTCTTCGTCCAGTTTGCCATTCATGGCTAGCCTCAACCTGCCTGACCTAGCCAGATTAACCAACGACCCCATCCGACACGACCCTGCGTGGCCTCACATGCCCACCAAGCTCCCCTCTGACATCCCTAAGTTCGAGGGCAAGGCAGGGGAGGACCCACAAAACCATATCATGTCCTTCCATCTATGGTGTTCCTCCAACTCCATAGTAGACGACTCTATTCACCTCCGTTTATTATAGCGCACTTTCACTGGCTCTGCTGCCAAGTGGTATATCGAACAACCCCATGGAACCCATGCCACCTTTACTTCCCTTTCCTTGACCTACCTGCAGTTCTTCCAGTTACTTGTCCGCTATGACACAGGCGTTGAGATCCTACTATCATGCAGACAAAACACGGCTACCCACATCACGGACCACATTCATGAATGGCGTCGACGCCGTAGTTTATGCAAGATCAAGTTAGACGACCGACTCTTCCTAGATTGGTTCCTCAAATCCCTCCTTCCTATCATTGCTAAGGATGTAGCATCCGAATGACCCCAGTCTGAAGAAGAGGCCATCCTTAAGGCCCAACAATTCGATCTCATTTACGCCCAGTCAGGTTACCTCTATACCATTATACCTGACGCCCCTCGCGACAATTCCTCCCAGCACGATGCGCCGGGGGCATCCCACGCTGCCGACGACATCATTGGCCGTGTCTCTTTGCAGCCTCAACCATTTTCCATATCCCGTCCTACCCCTGGCCCTGACCCTTCGCGGGCTACCTCACAGTCTGGAGCAACCAACCAGTATGGTCCCATGACACATCACCACCATTCCCATGGACCCTCATGTCCACCTCAGTGTTTCGGTCATATGACTCCCGTTTATCCGCCCCCGGTCGCACCTCAGCCCTACTATCACCAGCAGGCTGCACCAGCTTCTGCGTCGTCACAAGCCCAGTTCGCTTATTACCCGCCACAGGCAGCCCATGCGGCAAACCCACAACCCACTCCACAGCACTACCAGCAACCCCCTCAGGTTGCTGCACCTGCGCAGCCTCCACCTACATATCATCCACCGCAGCCTGCTCCAGCCCCTGCACAACCTCAGAATCCACCTGCTGTTCAAGGGCAAGTTTATGCTCAACAAAACCCGTAGCAAAACCAGAACAACCAACGTAACCAAGGCCAACAAAACCGCGGCAGGGGCTGGAATTTGCCAACAAACTATCCTTGTTCTATTTGCGGGGTCTATGGCCACTACACACATTTTTGCCCCCACATGGAGCGCGTTTGGCAACTTTGGGCTGAATATGCCCGCCGCCAAGGGCAGGTGGCTCCTCAAGCACCACCCAACCCCCCACAACCTCAGCAGCCACCTTTGGTGTTGCAAAACCCCTTACCAACCCAAGGCGTAGTGAACACCCAACCATTGGCTCCCCCTCAAGCCAACGTGACAACCCAACAAAAAATCACTTACACTACTCCTGATCAACCCGTGCTTGACTCAGGTACCCACCACTTGTTGATGATGTCCTCCGATGAGGTCAACCTCCAGACTCGACGGAACCAATATGGCTCCACCTCTGAAGCCATATGTACCCTGTCCCATAATACGCGAACTCCTACTAATCAACCGCCCTTGTTGCCTAAACCCCCTTTGGTACCTAGTCACATTGGTGCTACACCCATCCATACCATTCCTTTCCTCTTCCCTCCCTCAGGAGTAGTTAGCGCCCCGGTCATGGCTACCCTCATCCTTCCTGGGTTAACCTTAGGATTACCCGTTTGGTATCTTTCGCCTCCCATTCTTCCGTCGACACCAGATGTCGTCCTGCAACCGGTACAACCCATTGTCACTACTAATCAACCACCTCCCGGTGTCGCTACCCTGTCATCCTCCGCGAAACCCCCCCCTCCTCTTACCAAACCCACTGGGGGCAGAGGCCCCCAACCTTACACTGCTGTCCCACCTCCTAAGACAGTAAAAAATCTCCCTGTGTTTCGTGCTCCTCCCAAATGCGCGCTGTGCGATGAGTTGGGCCATGCGACTCACCTATGTCCACAGTTACCAGCGTTAAAGGAATACATGCAACTGCTTGACAACGACCCCACTATCCCGGTTTTCCATCTAGATTCAACCCATAAACCTCGCGACAAATCCCTGTGCACTAACCAATCCTGTGCCCTATGCGGTGTTTACGGGCATTAATCACATCACTGTCCCGATCTCCCCGAGTACAGAGCAGCTCTCTTTGAGATGAACAATCTGGATCTTGAGACGGCACCACTCACCATAGAGGAAATCCACCCCCTGGTCTCTTCCTCTTCTGAAGAGGTTAGTACCATATATTTGATCTCTTCCGTCACTACTCCCTCATCACCCGATTTGATGACGCAAACATTCCGTACTGATGAGGAGATTCTCGAAGCTCTTACTGCCCCGGATTATCCCTAGGATGACATGCACCATCGTTCCTACTTCCTCCCAGATGAATCTTCCTCTAACACTGCAACCCAATTTGCAGTTGAATCCAAAGACTTCCTTCCTCCCAAGGTCGACTGGTTCAAGGACCCTATTCCTGCTCCTGATGCCTTCGAAGAGGGTAACATGGCCAACATCTCACCTGTCATCAAAATTGATATTGCTGCCCCCGGAGGCACCCCCGAACTCATCGCTTTAGGAGCATCTTGCACTGAGCAGGAGATTAAAGAATACAAAACACTTTTCAAAGAATTCCGTGATGTCTTTGCCTGGTCCTATACCGAAATGCCTGGTCTTGACCCTGCCATTATAGAGCAACACATTGACACATGGCCTGATGTACCCCCCGTTCATCAGAAACAGCGTCCCATTCATCCCTCAAAACTCCCAGCTGTCAAAGCAGAGATTGAGAAGCTTCGCACGGCAGGATTCATTTATCCTATTGCCTATACCACCTGGGTTTCAAACCCTGTTCCTGTCAACAAGAAATAAGGCACCCTTAGAGTATGCACGGACTTCCGAGACCTAAACCGCGCCTGTCCCAAAGACAATTTCCCTACGCCATTTATTGACCAGCTCATTGATGCGTGTGCAGGGCATGAAGTCCTCTCGTTCATGGACGGTTTTTCCGGATACAATCAGATCCAAATCCGAAAGGAAGACCAATACAAAACCGCTTTTACTACCCCATGGGGCACCTTTGCCTATCGCGTCATGCCTTTCAGCCTAAAAAATGCTGGTGCCACATTCCAGCGGGCCATGACCTATTTCTTTCATTATTTGGTCCATATCCTGCTCGTCTACCTTGATGACCTTACAGCTCGTTCCCGAAAACGATCAGACCACCTTACTGACCTTCGGCAAGTTTTTCTGCGTTGTCGAAAATATCAGATCCGCTTGAACCCACACAAGTGCGTCTTTTGTGTTCTGGCAGGCCGATTGTTAGGTTTCATTATTTCCCAGAAAGGAATTACTGTTGATCCCCTCAAATTCCAAGCCATCTTAGACCTTCCCTCTCCTCGAACGCTCCAGCAACTCCAAAGTATGCAAGGGTGATCCAATTTTCTTCGACGCTTTGTTCCTGATTACGCCACAACTGTTCACGGTTTCTTGCGCCTGCTCCGTACCCACATACCCTTTGTCTGGGACGAGCAAGCCAGAGCTGCATTCGAAGCCCTCAAGAAAGCTCTCACACAAGCCCCCTTGATCTCCCCTCCGGATTTCTCTCAGGACTTCATCCTTTACGTCTCGGCATCCGAGCATGCTGTGTCCGGAGTTTTAGTTCAAGAAGACGCCTCACGCCAAGAGCATGTCATTTATTATGTCAGCCAGACCTTGTCTGGCCCACCCTTACGTTACCCATACGAGGAGAGACTAGCCCTAGCAGTGGTCTTTTTCGTCCAAAAGTTACGACACTACATTTCATTTAGTCATACCACAGTCATCGCCGATTCTAGCCCCATGGTATATCTCTTAAACCGGCGGCTCCTGCAAGGCCGTGTGGCTAAATGCGTCATTATCCTCCAAGAGTATGACCTCACGTTTCGAACACCTAAGAGCACTAAAGCCCTTGCGCTTGCCCAGCTCATCACTGATCTCCCTTCCTTTCTCCCGGCCCCACCTATCTTCGAAGAGTTACCCGATAATCACTTGTTCACTATCTTGTCCGATGACCCTTGGTACGGTGATATCTTGTTATACCTGCGCACGCAGAAGTTTCGACCCATCATCACTCGTAATGAACATTGTCGTATCCGTCACCAGGCCTCTCGCTACCTCCTCCTAGGAGATGTCCTTTACCGGCGAGGAGTCGACACAATTCTTCATCGTTGCCTTACACACGAGGAAGCTGAACAGGTCCTTAATGATTGTCATAGCAGTGCCTGCGGTGGCCATTTCTCATGGATGGCCACTGCCCAAAAGGTCGTCCGCGCCGGATACTTCTGGCCCACACTTTTTACCGATTGCATCACTGCGGTCAAGCATTGCCATAACTGCCAACTTTTTTCCCCCAAGGCCCGGACACCACCTGCTCCATTACACCCAGTCGTCAACGTTGGTCCCTTTTGCAAGTGGGCCATCGACTTCATGGAGTGTAGACCCCCATCTACTAACGGCCATAAGCACATCGTTGTCACCGTTGATTACTTCACCAAATGGGCGGAAGCCATGCCTACCTTCAACTGTACTGCTGACACTGCTACCTGTTTCTTCTTTAACCACGTTATCACCCGATTCGGGGTCCCTAAACAGTTGGTCTCAGACCATGGATCACACTTTGAAGATTCCGTTTGGCGCGAGCTATCCACCTTACTCAAGTTTGAACACCAATTTTCCTCGTCTTACTACCCTCAAGGGAATGGTCAAGTCGAAGCTGTTAACAAAATACTGAAAACCATACTCCAACGCACGGTTGATCGGCATAAGTCCAATTGGCACCATATGCTATTCCCTACCTTATGGGCTTACCTTACCTCCACCAAGACCGCCACTGGTTTTACCCCGTTTCATTTAGTTCACGGTGTAGAGTCTGTCCTCCCCATTGAGTGTTAGATACCTGCCTTGCACATCGCCGTTGAGCTTCTCCCAGATACCTCCCCTCTAGAGAAACGTCTGCTGTCCCTCGAACAAGCCGATGAAGATCGTCGTGCCACTCTTCAGAATATCAAAGCTGCCAAAACGCGCTCCAAAGCCAATTATGACAAACATGTTCACCCTCGAACTTTCCACGAAGGGGACCTCGTCCTCGCCTATGACCAAGCCAACGATAAAACCGGTAAAGGAAAGTTTGAGTCCATGTGGCAAGGCCCTTACATCGTGCAGACTTGCCTCGGCAAGGGGGCATACATTTTAGCTGACTCTGAATGCCACCCTTTCAGCAACCCCCGTAATGGGTTGTATCTTAAACGTTTTTACCCATAACTGAAACTGCGCCCTCATTGGTCCGCCTTGTACAGTTTGCTCTCTTTTTTGTTTTTTACACTTTTTATCTCGCCGGATTCATTTTTCCGAGCTCGTGATGATGCTTGAGATCATTTCTCGCCCTCACTTGGTACAATTTCAACATTGTGTCCCTACATCTTGCTTCCTCAATGAACACGCCACATCGGCCGCCATCAGATTGTTTCACACTTTTTACATGAGCCATCCACTCCTGTCATACTGCAAATGTTTCATTATTTTGCCACCATTCATTCACCCCGCAAGGAGGCCCACCAATGTTCCCCCCCACCCTCAGTCCTGGTCATCATAAATGTTCCTTTATCGAACACTTCCTCCTTGCCTGGCCATTAATTCAGAGTCTTCTTATTTGCTTTCAGACTCCTTAAAATTGAAAGCAACCATGAGCATGAACTATCATGGGCTCATAAAATTCACACGACAGTACCATTCCATCATTTCAGAGTCTTCTTATTTGCTTTCAGACTCCTTAAAATTGAAAGCAACCACGAGCATGTACTGTCCTGGGCTCGTAAAATCCACACGACAGTACCATTCTATTACTTCAGAGTCTTCTTATTTGCTTTCAGACTCCTTAAAATTGAAAGAAACCACGAGCATGAAATTTCATGGGCTCGTAAAATCCACATGACAGTACCATTTTATATCCACACTTCTTCTAGTTCCCCAACCCATGAAGAAGTCCCCCCGCGCCTCTTGGCACTATGATCAATCCTCTCGGTAGCACCCCCAATCAGGTCGCCTTTGTTCAGAGTATTCTGCAATCTCCTACCATTTTACCACAGCTTGAGTCTCCCTCAGCCCATTCACCCTCAGATCCTATACCGCTATGATCCATTTACCACCAGTCAGTTTCATATGCTGCCCGATCATCCCCGCCATCATACTCTGAACAAAAGAAGTTTGAGTCCACCCACTCTACTTGCCCAGTTATTCTAGTTTATCACTCCTGCCATCAGTACTATCACAGTTCGGTTTTTCACCTCGCGCTTCTGTCAAGGAAACATCATTGCCTTGATAGTTGCAGGTCTCCCTCTGTCGACGACAGCCCCTCTATTCCAGAGGATAGACCTAGAGGCCCCTGCACCTTGGACCCATCACCATCTGTGGTGAGTGCCTACGGACCATTTTGGGAGGAGTCATCATTGCCTCTTCGAATAGTTGTTTCTCACATGCTCAACTTCAGCACCTTAATCGCATCGTTGAGAATTGCGCAGGATGTATATCCATTCCATTATTTGTCGAAGACCCCGGATTTCCCCTGACTCTAGCACATTGGTGAGTCACTTCGGAACGACCAGTTATATGTTCCCGTGGATGTCCGGGCTGCGTTGGAGATTGTATTCGGAAGCCATCCAGTTCCATGTTTCCTTGAGTACCCAGTTCAGTTCCAGATCAGTGTACCATTGCAAATATGACCGTTGTCACTTTGATACAACAGCTCCTCAGTTCCTATGGAACCACATTCCGTAGCACTACTGTCATTCCAGTAGATCAGTTGTTCAGCTCAGACATGGTCAGCCCAGCAGTATGTTCCAGATTTGTGTCCCTTCTGGACCCTTATGATATACACAGTGGATTTCTATATATCCTATAGGTCCCCCTTTTCGGGCCTCACATTTATTTTTATGTATATTGATACGAGCATGGGAATTCCCGCCTCGTCTAGATGATCATATGATTCCTCATCCATTATTGAGGTTATGTACTTTTCAGTCCTTGCAGTTGGTTCGAGATCGATGTTCCGAGCTTCAGTTGGTTTCTTCTCTTTTCCACACCCCAGGAAAAACAAATATGACTTATGATGTCCATCGTCCATACGATGAGCTCCTGCCCTCGCACATCAGGGGGCAATCTGTTAACACCCAAAAAAGGTTCACTACCTCATCTACCCCATTACATGGCTCATTTGTCCATTTTCCTACCATATTTCCATCAAAAACCCATAAAACCATGCAAAAATCCTCCATTAGATTGATGACTTTCTTGACTAGATTTAGGGTGCCAATTTGTTCAGCAAGATTCATCAGAAGTTAGGATACCCCCATGTATATATTGAGAAATATAATGTATATGGAATACAACCTTTAGGTATAAATAAGGAATTTTTAAGTGGTAGGTCATGCCATTTGGATTAACTAATTATTTAACAACATTCATGAGGATTATGAATGATATCTTTCGGTCATCCAAAAAATCCTTGGTGGTCGTATGTCTGGATGACATCCTCATCTTCAATAACACTTGGGTGGAACATTTGAGTCACATTTAGTAGGTCCTTGTAGAAATAACATCTTTGATGCTATGAAGAAATAAATGCTTGAGGCTATGTAGAAGAACATGATAAAGATCTAACTGCAAGACAATCTCACAAGCATGCACAAGCTGGAAAATAGAGAGAAGAATAATGAGACAAAATACAAGAGAAATGAATAATAGTAATTGAATATTGATCAAATGAATTGATGATTCATTAATGATGAATATTACATTGTTAATAAATCCTTATAAAGGAAAAAATAAAGTTTAGAGAAGACAACTCATGTGATATCCTAAATCAGGCTTATTAAATATGATAAACCCCCAAAGGTGACTAAAGCACTTTCCAAATCTGTCAATGAGCTCACAAGTTGACTAAAGCATGTGTTATAGGTGATTTTACCACACCTGGTGAATCACACTTGTATGGCCTTCCCCCGTATCTCTACGGACTCTTTGGACCCCATGGACCTTTTTTATACTTTTGATGTTTCCAAGACCATCCCTAAGAACATACTTAAATTTCTATATGCGACTTTTAAACCCTTTCTCATGTATATACACGGGTTTGACCCCTAAAACCATGTACATCGAGATGTGTGCAAAAGGCCAAATTCTTTTGGAGTTTTCCTTGACATGGATCTGACTCACTTGTCTCCTGACCTTCCATATGCCTTGATATCACTCGGATTCGACCCTTCATTGCCCCATTGAAGAGCTATATAAGGAACCCTTTGGATACATTGAAGAAAATGAGAGAATCGAGAGTAAAGAAACTATAGTCCATTGTTGCCAGAACTTGTGCTTGAGTCTGCATCCCTTTGTCCCTTGGAGTAGTTCAGTGTTCTTCCCAAGCTTTCCTTTTGCTTGTGAGATTGCTATTGAGAGATGGAGGATTGAGGTGGTGGAGGCCCAAGTGGGGGATTCAATTTCTTTGATTCACAGATATGCCAATAGAGGTTGTATTCATTGTAATCTCTGATTTTATATTAATAGAAATATCTTTTCCTGTCCAATAATGTATGTTTGAATGAATATTATCCATGGATGATTTCAAATGCTTATATGTTGTTGATTATATATGCTAGAGTAGATCTAACACCAATATATATAGTATGCTTGTCTTGTTTACTTATTGTTGAGGAAGTGATTCATCAATTCAAGCTGAAGTTGGAAAGCTCAACGGGGATCTACTTCAACCATCCAGAATAAGGTACGAATTTTGATCCTTTAGTGTTAGATATTTGATTTCTCTTGCATATTGGAAAGGATCAAGCTATCTATTGTGGTACCCCAAGCCATAGTAATTTCTCTCCGTAGAAGAATTGGCGACTCCGCTGGGGATGTTCCTTGTTTTTTTTTGGGGTTTGGGGGCACAATGGGCTTGATATTATTGAATTGCTCTTTGTTTCTCCTTGTTTCTGTGTTGCATTTTATAGTATGTTCATCCATTGACACTCCCCTTTATTGTTTTGACCCTTGTCCTACTTTTTACCAGTTTGTTCTCTGTATACGCAGGTTTTTGGACAAAAGTCGCGTACATATGCAGATTTTCGGCCAAAAGTCATGCATACACGTAGCCTTTTGGCCAAAATCTGTGTATACATGCATATTTTTGGCCAAAAGTCGCATATATATGTAGTTTTTCTTTAAATAGTAATGTACATCCTCCCTTTTGGTGAGTTTGATGTTGTGGGAAGTTCTTAGGTGGGTTGTGAGTGTGGTTGGGTCTTCCTTGGGTTTGATGTTGTCTGTTGGATGATTCTTTTGCGACCAGAGACCGCTTTTTCATTGATTTTTCTTTGAAAGTAGTTTTAGTCATTTATGCATTTTGTTTTTCCATTAGTGCATTACTCTTTTTTGTCTCGGTGTCTTGCTAGGCTTGTGTTTTATACTTGCTGCAGAGACTGAGAGTTTTAGATGATTTTTATTGCATTTTTCATTCTTTTATATTGGAAAATACAATGTAGTTGCACTCTTTGTTGCATCTTAGATATGGATTTGAGGAGGTACTTGCATTGGATTTCTTGGATGAGAGTTTTAGTTAGGCTTTCATATAGGAAGGATTGCATTGGCATTCGGAAAAGAATATATATTTATGCATCTCATGTAGTGGCATACCTTATTTTTCATTTGACAAAGATTGCACTTAACATTGTTTGTTATGGTGTGCATATTTATTTCACTGCTGAGTCATAATGTCATTAGTTGCACGACCATTTCCCTTTGAGTAATTACAGCCAATTAAAATCAACGCATAATAAAATGAATTACACTCTTTTCTTTTATAGGGTGCACCAACAAGATTAGGTTTTAGGGTCTTGGAATAGTTCATTGTGATTTAATTCTCCAAGACCACTAAACAACAACATGTAGGTGTCTGTCCAGGTGAGATAGTGAAATACTTGGTATAATTAGTGTTTCTCAGGATGCTCCTCTTACACAGGAGTTAAGCACGAGGCAGTGTGAGTGGTTATGATTGGGATGACCCCTGGTTGTAACTGAGTAGCACCGGAGATATTTCCAGGATTGTATTCATATCTAGGGGATATTTTGAGAGTTTTGGGCTTTGCTACCCTGCCCATACGGTCAATCCCGCCTACCACTGTCCGCCTAAGCATTGATTATATTGAGGTGACCTTAGTTTCCTTACCTAGGTTATCAAGGGGGTACTTTACAGGGGTTATTCTGCGGGTGTCCTGGCCAAGTTGGGGTCAGACAGCACAGTCGCTATATGCGTTGAAGCTGAGGGCCACAATAATTGGTTACGTACCTCCGCTTGTAGTGTGTGGGAGTTTTGAGCCTCTCTTAGGCGAGACATACCTGCTGCATTCAGGAGCTCACATATCCTCCCCTTGGTTTGCTTGTATTTTGGCTATAGTTGGCCTTTGGGATCGTAGTTACTTGAGTATATTTATGCTCTTTTGATTTCAGGTCTTTTTATTTTCAGCATTCTTGCTATCCTATCACCCATCCTTAGTCCTAGTACGAAACTTGGTGTTAGACTTGGGGGCATCACAACCCCTTACCCTGCTCGTAGATTTGGGAATGGTCACATTCTGCCCTCTACTCCATTTGTGGAGGATGTTGACTACCTTCTCTCGATATTTACAATGGTGGTCACCCTCATGGGGGTGGTAGTGGATTTGTGAACGTTGGGTCTACAACTTACTTTCCTTTTTATGTCCCATCATCCACCGTATTGTTTCCTTTGGGTGCATTTGTCATGATCATTCCTCCCTATATCCTATAGTTTGGATTCTTCATTGACTATTTTGGGTTGCTTTGGACTAATATGGTTGTCATGTAGGGTCCATTTTTTGTACAACCTCTTCGAGGTTTCGACCCATTCGTTCATATCATAGGTATCATGTCTAAATTGGCATATAGGTTAGGATTTCACATCGGCTTGCATTATGCATTGCCTTATGACCATTCCATCTTAACCTTAGGTACGAACCCATTCCATGGTATCACGGAACCTTCATGCTATTGTTAGAAGTGGTACTATGTGAATGGTAGAGCTTTCCTATACATGGGTGTCCTAGTTAGCTCCCCTTTGCATTTGGTACCCATGATGTGAGTCCTCTCTTAGGTCCGAGAGTCCTTTGTATAGTGTCACCATGACATTTCGCAAGAGCCTCATACTCCTCTTGATATTTTGCTGGCCTATTTCCCTCAGGAATCCCTTATGTCAAGTTGTAATTGCATTATCATGAGCTTTTCCTACCTTCTTGAGCCTTACGTCGGCTTCCCTAACTTTGAGTTTCAACCATTTAGCCTAAGATTGTCCCATGTCTAGCCATGCAGAGCCATTTTATATATCCTTTGCATCTTTATTCCCTATTTTTACTGGGAGGGGACTTTCCCCTGAGTGTCGCTATCCTACACATGTATCCTTGCATTGAGCATAGGTATGTTCCACTGCTTGGAACTAGTTTATTTGCCCATTTGACACTCGTCTCCTCCTAGTCTGTAACTATAAAGCAATTTTATTCTTTTTCAAGATTTTTAAATGTTTGAAAAAGTCCAAAAAAAAAATTTTAAAAAGGAAAAAGCCGGACAAGGAAAGATGTTATCTTTGGCAGCTGTCGAGTCGTGTCGCCTTCGAACAAAGAACTGTATATCACATCCGTTGGTTGGGTTTATAGTTTGAATTTAGGATTTGTACTCATTTATCTGAGTTTATCTCCATTGATTGGTTAAGGTTCCAATCCCTATGGAGCCTCTGTCCATGCCTCCTGTGTCGCATAGATGTCCCATTTTTGTATATCGAGTCTATGCTGCCTACATTTAGTCACCATTCACCGTAATGCTCTTGTTCAAAGGAAGTTGAAACCTGAGTCGGCCATTCCTCAGCTATCTTGACTTTGCATGTTAGCCATTCCTGGTACAGTTACTAGTTCATGCACCTTATGATCGATTCCTTCCACATTATATAGCTTTGCTGAGTACCTCGTGTTGGATGATGGGGGATGCCTTAATGCCCTCCTTCCAGCAGATTTCATCCCATCGATTTCAGATCATTTATTATGGGATTGGAATCTAGAGTAATTTTTGAGTGCCTTGAGACTTGCAGTCATCAGTGGCAAGTTCTCTCATTATCGACAGTTCTTTGGGAATGCATCAATGTCCCCTGATCAATGGATTCTCTCAAGTGTTCGACCTCAACACATTTATTCACACTTTTTAGTTTGCACTCTAGTACCTTGATTCCCATTATCATTATCGGTGGGTGATCTCGCGTCTGTTAATGGTATACATCAATGACCGGTAATTAGATGATGGACTACTATGTTCGACCTCGACACCTCTATTCATGTATGTTACGGAGAGAAATTACTATGGCTCGGGGTACCACAACAGACATCTTGACTCCAGAAATCAATCCTTTCCAATATGTAATAGAAATAAAATATCTAACACTAAAGGATTAGACCTTGTACCTTATTCCAGACAGTTGAAGTAGATCCTTGTTGAGCTTTCCAACTTCAGTGTGAATTGATAAATCACTTCCTCAACAACAAGTAAACAAGACAATAATACTATATATATTGGTGTTAGATCTATTCTAGCATATATAATCAACAATGTATAATCATTTGAAATCATCCATGGATAAAATATTCATTCAAGCATACATTATTGGACAGGAAAAAATATTTCTATTAATATAAAATCAGATATTACAATGGATACAACCTCTATCGGCACGTCTGTGAATCGGAGAAACTGAATCCCCCACTTGGGCCTCCACCACCTCAATCCTCCATCTCTCGATAGCAAGCTCACAAGCAGAAGGCAAGCTTGGGAAGAACACAAAAGTGGTCCAAGGGACAAAGGGATATAAACTCAAGCACAAGTTCCAGCAATAATGGACTATAGTTTCTTTGCTCTCAATTCTCTCATATGCCTTCAATGTACCAAAGAGTTCCTTATATAGCTTTTCAAAGGGGTAATGAAAGGTCGAATCCAAGCGATCTCAAGGCATATGAAAGGCCATGAGTCAAGTGAGTCAGATCCATGTCAAGGAAAAATCCAAAAGGATTTGGATTTTGTACACATCTTGATGTATGCGGTTTTAGGGGTCAAGCCCACGTATATACGCGATTAGGGGTTTAAAAGTCGCATATATGGATTTTCACATATTTGTAGGGATGGTCTAGGAAACATCAAAGGACAAAAAATGGTCCAAGGGGTCTAAGGAGTCTGCAGTGGGACAAGGGAAGGCCATACAAGTGTGATTCACCTGGAGTGATAAAATCAGCTATAACAGATGCCCCCTAATGTGTGAGGTCAGAAGGGTCATACGATGGCCGAAATACATTATAAGTCCATCCCAGAAGTGAAGTGATGAAGGATACCAAATGGAAGACCAGCCACCCAATCAGACTAGTACAATGATACAACTCTGCACATAACTACAAATACATCTAGCAGTCCCGGATACATAAGAGTAGAATGACCATGAATAGGCATGATACAAAATATCACATAAGTGGTCATCGCCACGTACAATATACATAGATCAGAATCTCCATAATGAAGATATACAAAGGATCATGATCTCCATAATGGCTAAAGATATACAATGGATCAAGATCTCCATAATAGCTGGAAATGTCTGACATATACTGGAATCAAGTCATGAAAGCTGAAATCTCATGAACACTGGCATGATCAAGGAGGTAGCATATAAACGATGCCACCAATCTGGAATTTCTTCTACACAAACCGCTACGAGTACATATCCTACTATGTGAATAGAGGTGTCGAGGTCGAACATAGTAGTCCATCATCTAATTACCGGTCATTGATGTATACCGTTAACAAATGCAAGATCACCCACCGATAATGAAAATGGGAATCAAGGTACTAGAGTGCAAAATAACAAGTGTGAATAAATGTGTTGAGGTCGAACACTTGAGAGGATCCATCGATAAGGGGACATTGATGTATTCCCAAAAACTGTCGATGGCGAGAGAACCTGCCACTGATGACTGCAAGTCTCAAGGCACTCAAAATGACTCTAGATTCCAATCCCAGAATAAATGATCTGAAGTTGATGGGATGAAATCCCCTGGAAGGAGGGCATTAAGGCATCCCCCATCATCCAACATGAGGTACTCAGCAAAGCTGTATAATGTGGAAGGACTCGATAATAAGGTGCACGAACCAGTAACTGTATCGGGAATGGTCGACATGAAAAGTCAAGATAACTGAGGAATGGCCGACTTAGGTTTCAACTTCCTTCGAACAAGAGCATAACGACATATGGTGACTTAAATAAAGGTAGCATAGACTCGATATACAAAACTGGGACATCTCTGCGACACAGGAGGCATCGACAGAGGCTCCATGGGGACTAGAAGCTTAACCAGTCGGTGGAGCTAAACTTAGATAAATGAGTACAGCTCCTAAATTCAAACTACAAACCCAACCAATGGATGTGATGTATAGTGCTCTGTTCAAAAGTGACACAACTCGACAGCTGCCAAAAGATAACATCTTTCCTTGTCCGGCTTTTTGATTTTTTTGGAATTTTTCAAATATTTAAAAAGCTTGAAAAAGAATAAAACTACTTTATAGTTACAGACTAGGAGGAGACAAGTTTCATAGAGGCAAACAAACTAGTTCCAAGTAGTGGAACATACCTATGCTCAATGCAAGGATACATGTGTAGGATAGCGGCACTCAGGGGAAAATCCCCTCCCCGTAAAAATAGGGAATCAAGCTACAAAGGATATATAAAATGGCTCTCCATGGCTAGACATGAGACAAGCTCGGGCTATATGGCTAAAACTCAATGTCAGGAAAGCTGGCGTAAGGCTCAATAAGGCAAGCAAAGTTCGTGATAATGCAATTACAACTTGACATAAGGGATTCCTGAGGGAAATAGGCCAGCAAAAGATCAAGAGGAGTATGAGACTCTTGCGAAATGCCATGGTGATACTATACAATGGACTCCCACACCCTAAGGGACAAAATGTCAGCATGGGAACCAAAATGCAAATAAGGTGCTAACTAGGGCACCCATGTAAGGTCAAGCTCTACCACTCATATCATGCCACTTCTAAAACAACAAGAAGGTTCTGTGACATAACAAAGTGGGTTCGTACATAAGGCTATAATGAAACGGTCATAAGGTCATGCAAAATGCAAACAGTGATGAAACCTAACCTATATGCCAGTTTATACATGATACCTGAAATCGAAACGAACGGGTCAATACAATGGCTGAAACGACACTCAAAAAGGTCTCCTACATTATAAATTAGTCAAAAAACGGTCCAAACTATAGGAAAGGGGGTAAAAATTTTCAAAAATTTGAAAAATTTCTATAAATAGTAAAAAATTCAAAACATTTTGAAACATTTGAAAATTTTACCCATTTGAGCTCAGAATTTCAACAGCGAATTCCAGGAGATCCAGCTGGCGGAATCCACTACCGTTTTCTGCAGGTACTTACCCATGCTCTTCTCTTCCATTTTGATGCAATTTTTGTCAAATTCCATGGTGATTTTGGATTTCGAGGCCATTCCAAAATAGGCATTGTGGCCCACGCAGAAATCGAGGGTTTTTCTATGTATAGGGCTGGCTATACGCTGAAAATGCCCCCAAACCCGCATACATATGTGGCTGTTTGGAAAATAGTTGCGTATGCGGCCGCACTTAGGATTTTTCAAGTGTTCTAATGGGAAAAAATCCAATTTCTTGTATAGGATGGTCCTAGAATGGAGAGAGCGTGAACATGGTGATGTAGAAGAGGCAGTAAGGGTAGATCTAATGGATCAACAAGCGCTACGTGCATGTGAGCTCTACAAATTTTGGTGTCTTGGTGGCTTAAGGGCCAAACCAGGACTATTGCAGATGTTGGTGGACTACTGGGATCCAGACTTAGATTCTTTCTAGATAGATGGGATGTCCCTCACCATAGAGGTGGAGGACATATACTTTATTACTATACTTTCCCGATGGGGGGAAGTAGTGAACCTACATTCTTGCGGGCCCAAATGTGGCCTAACTATTGATGAGTACATTGTGGTGTACCACTATCCGAACATGGAGAAGGTGGGGAGTCAGATCCTGACTAACTCCATACAGGTGCTAGGACTAAAGGCCTTCCTACTGAAACTGGGCAGGATAGCAGGCTTGGCTTCACTCCACCAGGTCAAATGGCCTCTGATGTTCTATGCATTGGAGTGCATGAGACCCACAGTATATGATTGGAGCACTGCACTACTGGGAAACATGAAACATCAGCTCAGTGAGTGTAAGATGGGCAGAGTACGAAACTTCAGTTTCAGCAGCATACTGAGCATGTTTTTCTTCAAGCGTGTTCCAGGATTGAGCCCTAGAGTTGACGTTCCTCTACACGGGGTTCAAGATCTGGCCCAACGACGTTGGGCAGATATGATGCATAGACTGGGGGGAGGTAGGGTATCCAACCCCTATCCAACTGATTTCTTTCTGTGGTGGCGACGACAGATAGTTGCCATCGATGACTACCCCTATGCAGGGATAGATTTTCAGGGGGACCCGGACATGCCGCTACCACCAGGATCGGCATACGGAGACATAGGTCACGAATCTCGACCCTCTCTTTAAATTTTTGAGTTATTTAATTTTTTGTGTTTTTTGATTATATGGAATCAAAAGACATGTTTTTGGGTGACAATACATAGTCAAATCTATCATATGCATGCAGATGTGAGACCACAGCGGCCTGAAGGCACTACTAGATTTTGATCCAAAATCCGACGGTTTTTTCCGACGGCGCGTGGATTTTTTCTTTTAACCGTGCCAAAAATCAGAAAGATTATTTTTTTTTTTGAAATGGTGGGGATAAGTGTCGCTTAAGTGACGGAAATTCTCCTAAGTGTCGCTTAAGCGATGGAGATAAAATTTCTATCCTCCTAAGTGTCGCTTAAGCGACGGATATCTTCCTAAGTGTTGCTTAAGCGACGGCTCTAAAATTGCTTGATTTTTTAAAATCCAACTACAAGGATAAAAGGGAATTGTCAACCTGGAAATGTTGAAAGTTCTGTAAAAATGTTGTGGTAAATCTTCGATATTGATTCATAAGATCTCATGAAAATGAAACTATTTAGCAATGATAACCTTCTAAGAACACCCATGTTTACACCACATCAAGGCCCTCCATCTAAGTAGGTCACCAATCGTACATGCCACTACATGATTACATGAATCCTAACTAGTTTACCTTATATATCTCTTGGTTATATTTCAAATCTAGCATTTTCTTTTCATATATAGTGTTGCACCCTAAAGATTATTAGACCAATGCAAACATGTAAGTTTTACTAACTTTCCAAATCAAACACATCTAATTCTCATCAAAGATGGTCGATATACTTCATCATTGTTGGGGAAAAAATAATTTTCTAATTTTGGTTTATGGTAGGTTCCAATCATAACTACTGCAACTAAAAATACAATCAAATAGAAATAGACAATATATTATTTACCTTTCAAGGAAACTTCCCCATTAATTGCATTGAAAACAAAGAAGGACACTCTATTGGACAAAAATCTAGATCATGTATACTTTATGCCATTTCCTTTGTTTGCAATAGGAGTCTCTAAATTGCACTTTGATAATAACCTCCAAGTGATCCTGGATTTGAACAATACTTAACATCCAACTCCTTCCATAATATCATTCTTGGTCTCTGTATCCAACATTGTCTCCATGCCAAATAAGCTAACAACACTTTCAAAATACACTTAATTCGTTAATTATTTAAAATGGAAAGCGCCATATGGGTGAATATCCCTCAAGCAAGGTGGTAGGAACTCAAGAATTCTATGGATTAATGAACCAAACACCAATTTCTTTATAAGACAGAACATCAAATTTGCAACCAGAACCAATTCCACATTTTCTTATTCCCCATGAAAATGATCATGCCTTTATTTAGGTCACTAGCCACTTGTCTTTCTTAAGGTCATTTACCCTATGATTATGATATGCATACACTTTTTGTGTTTGAGAAATCATTTTGTATTCATTGTCCTCATCTCTTCACACACAATACTTGATATACTTAACTCTAGCGAGCTCCTAAATCCCACACCCAAGACTTTTAGATACTTCATGAATCAAACACAACCATCACTAAAATGCATATTCTAACCCATTGCAATTTTTCTTAGCTTCACTAGAGTGATTGTAGCTATTAATATGCTTAATATAGTTTATCATCGCTTAAAAGCACTCTATCCACCAAGCGTTGTCATACCTTGGATCCAAATATATGGTGGAAATCGATTACGGCATGAGTTTATGTTTTAAACCAAAAATAGAAAATCGATTTGGGATTTTTGTTGTCGAAAAGAGGCAAGTTGAGGGTTTCTCCTATTATTCATGCAACCCTGTCGAAAAGAGGCAAGTCAAGGGTTTCTCTACATCAACCACTGCTGCTGCAACTTCTGTGGGCTTCCCATTATTTGGTGGTTCTATCTCCGAGACAAATGGTATGAATTCAGTTCCATTTTCGTTTTCTGGAAAGAGCAGTGCTGCATCTGCTATTGCAAAGATGGATTCCAAATTGAGAAACCCTGAAACAATTCCACAGGTTGAACCATCATCTGTTATAGGTGAATACCATTCATTTAAAAGCTCTACCAGTGGTGCAAATTTCACAGTAAAATCCCAAAATGAACTGAAAACCAGTGCTGTCTCTCCTTCCCTATCACGAGAAGTTCTGGGTGTAGCAGAGAAGTGCTATCTGTGAGATTTAGAATGGGAATGGGAGGGGTTTCTGCCCTTTGTCCGTAGAGGAGTGGTCAATAGGTAATTCTTCATCACGTGAACAATAGGAGAGGGCCAAAGAGGATAAGGCCGCAGGGGACAGAGCTCGCAGAGGAGAGGGCGGCAAAGGAGGGTTTGCAAAGGAGGAGGGTTTGCAGAGGTCACACTGAGGCTGACAGAATGCCCCAAATGGATCCGTTCTCAGGCATTCCACCATATCAGTTGCACTTGTAAGTAGATGCTCTTTAATAGATAAGTTAACCTCCTTGCTTGAGTTCATTTCTTTTACCAGGCTTTCCATGTTCTTTAGCAAAAATAGATCACTATACATACATCTATCTTCTATAGAGGGAATTAAATTATTGAACATGATTCTACATTTATCATGTATACCCTCAAATAGCCTATCAAACTTTATGGTCATTATGACCTCAGGCAAACTATTGAAAACTTCTGCATCAACCTCAATTCCCCCTGTAAACCGGCATAGTAAGTGAAGCAGCAATAAAAGGAACACAATAGCTAAAGGAAAGTTATCAAGTAAGCCTAGATCGCTGAACTTGCAGAAGAGGATTCTGTACAGCATATGGCCTCTGTAAGTGTTGCATCTGCAACAGCAGCAAATACAGGCCGTGGTAACATTATTGGAGTAGACAAACTTCCTGAAGAAATGAATGAGATGAATATTAAAGATGACAAGGAGATGGAAGCTACTGTAGTGGATGGAAATGGTACAGAAACGGGCCATATTATAGTCACCACCATTGGTGGCAGGAATGGCCAACCTAAGCAAACCATAAGCTACATGGCAGAACGTGTGGTGGGAACTGGATCATTTGGAATTGTATTTCAGGCTAAATGCTTAGAGACAGGGGAGACTGTAGCAATTAAAAAGGTTTTGCAGGACCAACGATATAAGAACCGTGAACTACAAACAATGCGCCTTCTGGATCATCCAAATATTGTCTCTCTAAAGCATTGTTTTTTTTCAACCACTGATAAGGATGAGCTCTATCTCAATCTGGTGTTGGAGTATGTACCAGAGACAGTTTATCGTGTAGCAAAGCACTACAGTAGGATGAATCAACGGATGCCTCTGCTTTATGTAAAATTATATACTTATCAGATCTATAGGGCCCTGGCCTATATCCATGGTTGTATTGGAGTATGTCACAGGGACATAAAACCACAAAATCTTCTGGTCAATCCTCACACTCATCAGCTTAAGCTCTGTGACTTTGGAAGTGCAAAAGTGCTGGTTAAGGGTGAGCCAAATATATCATATATATGTCCTCGCTATTATCGTGCACCAGAGCTTATTTTTGGAGCAACAGAGTATACGACTGCCATTGATATATGGTCCATGGGGTGTGTCCTTGCTGAGTTGCTTCTTGGTCAGCCTCTATTCCTAGGTGAGAGTGGAGTCGATCAGCTTGTGGAGATTATCAAGGTCCTTGGTACTCCAACACGTGAGGAGATTAAATGCATGAATCCTAACTATACTGAATTTAAATTTCCACAAATAAAGGCTCACCCTTGGCACAAGATTTTCCACAAGCGTATGCCACCTGAGGCTGTAGATCTTGTTTCTAGGCTCCTTCAGTATTCACCAAACCTTCGGTGCACTGCTTTGGAGGCTTTTATACATCCTTTCTTTGACGAACTTCGGGATCCCAATACCCGCCTGCCAAATGGACGCCCATTGCCCCCATTGTTCAACTTCAAACCTCAGGAGTTAAAGGGCGCTGCTCCAGATCTTCTTACAAAATTGATTCCAGAGCATGCAAGGAAGCAATGCCCATTCCTCAACCTTTAAGTGGCTTATCTAATCTGGTGGACTATTTGTATCTGTCTCTCCTTGTCAAGAAACAATGACATTTTCTGATTGACAGCGGTGGTCCAGGAGGCCTCTTCATGTCTACAGGTACACGACCTGTCAAAAGCTCTAAAGGCACAACACCAAAGCTGTAAACATCTGATTTTGTAGTCAAGTGTCTTGTCAAAGCATACCTGTAGTAAAAATTGTATCGAGTGATCAGAAGTCAAGCAGTAAACTTCTTGTATCTCAGGCTATCTGTTGCTGATGTTAAGGAATA
>LPNX010383832.1:388610-402508 GCA_001517045.1 Pseudotsuga menziesii
TCTTACTAGTACAAAACATTAGGGGAAAGAAGGTAATTTTCAAAATATTTAAAAATAAAAAAAAATACACAGGCGTCGCTTAACAGACGCCTATAGGTGTCGGTTAAGCGACGCCTGTGTATTTTAAAAATACATTTCCGTCGGTTATGCGACGCCTAGATTTGTCGGTTATGCGACGCATATGTCCTAGAGGTGTCGGTTAAGCGACGTCGACAAGTGACAATGTTGTTAAAAATTTTCGTCACCGTCGCTTAATAAGTGTCGGATAACCGACGATGTACATTCAACCGACGGTTAGTTAAGTGTCGCTTAACCGACGGTTACCTAAATGTCGGATACCCGATGACAAGTTTCCGACGCTTATAAAAAAATCAAAGTGTCGTACATGCGACAGGGAAGTGTCGAAAATCTGACATGACAGCCGTCAAATTTTTGGTCGAAATGTAGTAGTGAGGCTTCCCTCTTCATAGACGGCAGGGAAGATGAGATGATATCACAAGTGTGGATGCGGAGTGGATGCTCCAGAGCATTCATACCAACTTTTTGAGGCTAACACATAGAGTTCCCATGGCGCAAGTCGAGGACTTGCGTGAGACCATGCAGCACCAGGTGGTGGGTGTACCATGAGCATGGGTGCGATTATTTCGACGGCTAGCTAGAGCCGTAGTGACATTCCATGATCACAACCCCACTCCTCCTCCACAGGCTTAGATACCTGGGGGTGATACATTTTGTATTACCGTGTATTATATTTTGGTGGTTCGAGAGCCCCATTTTTGTATTATGACACTATGTATTACCACATTTTGGATGTATATAAAAACTTTGATGATGATCGGTTTATTTATTTACATGTGTAAAAATTTGTGTTTGTGGTGAGTTTATTGAGTATGAAACAAACGCCAATCTAACACGTAGTTAGCATATGAGTCAGCAACTTGATTATTAATTCTTGGAATATGTATGTATGTTATATTGTCAAATTTCTGTTCTAATAACCTCACACGTAGGAATCTTCTTAATAATGTCAGATCTCTAACATAGTACAAAACATTAAGCTGTGACACTACTAACTCCAAATCAAGACGTACCTCAAGAGATAGAACACCATGAAAAATGACATCCCGTAGAAGCTCAATAATGACACTATATTCAGCAACATTGTTGGATGATGGCCATAGACATATGCCTCCTGAAGACAATACCTAACCCATAGGAGTATAAATCACCCAAGCAGTAGAGGCTAAGTGTTGAGTGTGACGGATCGCACCATCCGCGAATCCTATGAAGGTGAAATATTCCATTGACATCTGCCAAAAGAAACGGAAACTAATCATAGACCCAATCATGATAAGAAAAAGACCTAACTATGCAAAACTGTACAATAATATACAATAACCAGCCTTCGCTGAAAATCATGCATAGTACTTCTTGAGATAGAGCCCATTTCTAGGCTCCACCAAGGACGTTCCCTCATAATCCACTAACTCATAAGCGCCCTTCTATAACACACACTTAACGACATAAGGCCCATGCCACATGGGGTTAAAATTTCCTTCCCCCAAGGGTTCTTTCGGTTGATCTCACAAAAGGACCAAGTCTCCCTCACTAAACCTCCTTTGACGGACAGACTTATCATACTGGACATTTACGTGACGCTTATTTATTTCTAGAGCTACCAAGGCATCTCGACGCTACTCATCAAGTTGCTCAAGGTGGACCAAATGCTCCTCCAATGGTGAAGTGTTTGGTAAGAGCTCTATGGCTAGCTTCAAAGAAGGAATCTCGCACTCAACCAAAAATACTGACTCCACTCCATGTACAAGCTGATATGGAGAAAAACCCATGGCAGTCTTAATAGCGGTTCTATACACCCACAAAGCAGGATATAACATAATGTGCCAATTATTCTTGCTCTGTGCGATGGTTCGTTGGAGAATGGATTTGAGTGATTTATTCACTGCTTCTACCTATCCATTTGCTTGAGGGTAGTAAGAGGAGGAATCCTCTTATTTTTACCCTAACTTTGATGCCAACTCTTTCATCATACGATTCTGAAAGTGTGATCCATGGTCAGTGACAAGCTCTTTCGGAATTCTGAACTAAGTAATAATCTAGTTGAATACAAAGTGCGTGGCTGTCTCACCATCGGATTTAACTGTAGGCATAGCCTCAGCCCATTTTGTGAAGTAATCAACAACCACTATGATATGATGATGCCCCCTAGCTAAAGCTAGGTTGCAATCCATAAAATCAAGCTCCCACTTAGTGAAGGGACCGATGGTGATGATGGGATGTAACGGGGTAGGTTTTGAGCGCATATTACATGCAAACACCTAGCAAGGGTGGCAACTCTTGACCGCATCTACACAATCCTTAAAGATCAACGGCCAGAAATAACCCGCTCTTAAGATTTTTTGGGCTGTAGAAAGCCCAGATAAATGACCACCACATGCCCCTCCATGGCAACCATTTAGCACTACCTTAGCCTCCTCATGAGTTAAACAATGACGTAAAATGGAATCTACCCCACGGCGGTACAAAGTGTTATCCACTATGAGGTAATTCTTAGATACGTGACGTAATCGTCGTCGTTCATCCCATGAGAGGTGAGTAGGGACCTTCAACGTTTGTAGATATATAATGATATCCCCATAACATGGGTCTAAAGTTGAGATTAAGAAGATGTGCTCATCGATAAACGTATCTTCACAAACCAAATCCTCGGCCTCACTTGGGAAATTCGATATAAGCTCTGCAAAAATTAACGATTTCTTCTATTTTGCCGAAACAAACTCGAGGTCAAATTCTTACAGGATGACAATCCATTTATTATATTTTCCCCCAATCATCCTTAAAGTGAGGATGAATTGAAACGGATTGACATGGGCTACAACTAAGGTCTGGCGAAGGAGAATATAATGTCTCAACCGTTGAACCGCATGTACGGTAGCTAAGGCAAGCTTGTCAACATGGGAATAACGAATCTCCACGTCAATAAGATTTTGACTCAGATAGTATATGACATGCTCTTGGAGCTCATCATCCTCTTGAACCAAAACCATACCAATCATCTCCATGGATGCGGCCACATAAAGTAGAAAATCATGGCTATAGTCTGGGGGACTAATCATCGAGGCTGATGCTAGGGCTCACTTGAGCGCATCAAAGGAATCCTGGGCTCACTCATCCCAACAAAAGGTGGTGTCATTCTTCAAAAGACACGTGAAGCCTCTAGTCAAATTGGAAAAATTGACAACGAATCTCCGTAAGAAGTTTGTCATGCCTTGCAAACATTGAAGATGATGAATATTCTTCAGGGGAGACAACTGAAGTATTGCTTCAACCTTCAAAGGGTCGACTCTTATACCCTCTTTAGAAATGATGAGTCCTAATAAGTGACCTAACTTCACACAAAATATGCACTTGTGAGGATTTAACCTGACCAAATAATGGCGGCACCTTTCGAATACCAATCTCAAATGATAGGAATGATGCATTCTCATACGAGAATGAGCAGCAAGGTCATCCAAAAACACTTCGATAATCAATTTGAGATCGTGGAAAATCAAAGTCATTTCCTCCTGAAAAGTAGCTCCGACATTCTTAAGGCTAAAAGGCATTTTTCGATGTGCAAACGTTCCCCAAGGACAAATAAATGCAGTCTTATGTTGGTCCACAGGTTTAATCTATATCTGATTATATCCGGAAAAGCCTTCCATAAAGGAATAAACCTTGCTACCTGCACACTCATAAAAAATCTGATCAATAAATGGTGTGGGGAAATTGTCCTTAAGACAGGCATGATTCAAATAAAAAAAATCAGTACATATGCAGATCACTCCCTGCTTCTTATCAACCGGAACGGGGTTTGAAACCCACTCCGTCAAGGGAATGGGATAGATAAAACCGGCTTTCAACAGTTTCTCTATCTCTGCCTTAATCGCGGGTGCTTTCCTAGGATTCACCGCACGCAAACGTTGTCGAACAGGCTTAGCATTGGGTTAAGTCTTAATCTCGTGTTTGACAATGCGAGGGTCGATACCTGGCATTTCATCGTAAGACCAAGAAAATATATCACAAAATTATTTAAACAGCTCAGTGTATTCTATAATATTAGCATGGGAACATTCTGCCCCAATATAGACATTCTCTATCCTGCCAGGATCGCGAAAGATATTGATAGGAATCGTCAGAGATATATTTTCCATATTCCCATCAGCCATCGGACCAGGAGAGCTTAATGGAACCATAAGAATACCAATTCTCTCGCTAAGAACCTCCCTACAGTCCTCATGCTCCAAGCGGTCAAGCTCGGGAAGAAAGTAAGATCTATGATGGAGCTCTTCCCATGGTGGCTCAACTCCCGACATGGCCTCAATAATCGCTTCGTCTGAAGGAAAAACACTATCAAGGAATTCATGTGCGTGAGAAGAATGTACTGCCCATGCAGGAAGCACATAAGGGTCCTCCTTCTCTGTCCATGAAGAGGAAGGACCATGCTCCACAACACACTCAATATTATCTTGATAAGCTACCATAGTTGCAGGCAACGGCACGCCCATCATGATGGGCTCACTTGAAGTGCTCAGTGTAGGAAGAATCCAAGGATCTTCCATATGACTCATGTGAAAAGACACCAATCTCAAAGATATCAAATCCTCACTAGAACTAGAACCTATCATAAGGATAGGTGCAGGGAAACTAAAGCTTCCCATGAGGGATGGATACATGCCCACACCTACACTCCCAATAGCCGGCTGAGAGTGCTCTACGATCAGGATCAAAGCTCCTGAGTATGCGGTAACTAACGGATTCTTGAATGACATTTGATCAATCATAATTATCTTCCCATTAAATGGAAAGCATACAACCTAAAATAGGGAGGAAGCTATGGCTTGCATACTGTACATCCAATTCCTACCCAACAAGAGATTGTGGTCAAGGGGCGCATCAACGACCTCGACCTCTATCGCAACAGTCTTCCCTCCCAAACAGACCTTAAGGGAAGGAGGGATATTGTGCGGCCTAAACGATCTCCCATCGAACGTAGTTAACATGGTCACATATTTAGACAACTTAGGGGAACCTAAACCGTTCCAAGATGATAAAGACATCATAGAAGCAACAATGCCTTCGTCAATCACAGTGAGCTTGACGGTCATGTTAAGACATTCTATGTGAATCAAAAGAGACACATAGTAAGGCAAGCGAGGTTGAAGTCCTACGGTTTCAAATTTAATCATAGAGGAAGATTTGTTATCATTCACACCAAGGGTAGAAAGCAAATCCTTCCTTTGCGAAGGACAATTCTGAAGTACTTCTAGTGCAGACATCGGACAAGGAGTGTGGCCCAAATCCTCGACAACAGAATAGTTTTGGGCGGCTTGGGCATTAATATTGTGCCTCGAACTCTTAAGGACTCCCTTAGGAATGCAAGGTGCAACTTCAGGCTTATCCACAGGTTTTTCAATATGCAAAGGAGTTCCTGGTGGATCAGGCTCCTTACCTAGGTTGGGTTGTGATGAACCATAGTCCTTTGCATGGGTCACAACTTTCGCAGCACGTAACATGTTAATGCAACCACGACCACTACCCTCCAGTGGATCTCGATCACCACCAGACTGATCATGGGTCCTTGAGTTCATATTTTGATTGTGAGGTAAAGGGTTAGTCAGCAAAGCTGGGCCCTGTTCCAAGAATCTCGAGGCTTCATCAATACGAGGGCACAAGTAAGTGAAGTGCTCTTCCTTACACAACTTGCAAGGAAATTTAACCTTACATTTAGCTTGCTTGTCCCCCCCAACATCATGGGCGTTCTTGCCATTATTAGCATTCTCGTTCCTATTACCACCCTTACAATTATTCTTACCCTTCTTTTTATTCCATCTGGTCTGCTGGTTACCCTTCTGGTCCGACGATTGCACCGAAAGTACACTCGTCGTTTGGGTGGGTTGAGATGAATTTTTGGCTTGTCCCAAAGCAGATTGGTTGATTGACAATTGACTAACTTGTTTTGCAACCGAATCCACAGGTTTAACACTCGCACAACCAACAATTCCATCGGCATGTGGTCCAGGTTTAACTTTGGGGTCGAAACTAGAACGCGGAGCATTGGGAATAATCTCATATAACAAACTGGATTGAGCATAAATCAAATCTAGTCCCTATGCCCTAAAAATGGCTTGTTCCTTATTTTGCACTTCTGATGTAGAAACATCCTTTGCTATATATGACAATAACGACTTAAGGAACCATTCGAGGAGGAACTTCGGTGGTATAAAGGATTTAATCAACCTCTTCTGTCTACACCACTCTTGGATATGATCCGAGATATGTGTGGCTTTATCCTGCTGAAATGTCAACAAGAGTTCTGTACCAATGTCATAATGCACTGGTAGTTGGAAGTGGTTAAGAAAAGTCATCTCTAGGTCATCGAACAAAGCGAATGCTCCCCTAGGTAGCTCTATATACCATTTCGCAGCAGGTCTTGTAAGGGTGTGTTGAAATAGCCTTAAACAGATTGAGTCCTGGTGTAAGGAACTCGAAGAGCACCATAGGTGAAAGGTAGTAACATGTTTGCTCGGATCCTCTTTTGGTTTTCCCTTGAATTTGGGTATGTTCGAGGGAAGCTTAGTAGGGACAGCCGGCCAAGCTGGGTCATGAGCTACAGGATCATTCGTCAATATCGACAAGTTAGGAAGATTCAGCGTTGCGAGGAAGGGGAGCCTAGGATGATTAGGTTGATGGACCGTTCCCTGATAGTTCTGATTCACATAGGTCTGATTACCATAAGCACCATCGCCTTGGCCATAGTTCCCTCCTCCCGTTTGACCCGTATAGGGTGGCATGGAAGCACCATAGTGTGGTGTACCTTGACTATTAGGAGCTACAAAGCCATAATTTGGAGAGTAAGCGGGTTGTTGATACCCGCACCCATAAGCTGAAGAACCCTGTCTATACTACGTCCCATAATAAGGTCCACAAGTCATCGCATGATATGTCACATGAGACACTCCGTAAGTAGGAATATACACTCCAAAAGTAGGAATATACATTCCGGAAGTAGGAATATATGCTCCGGAAGTAGTAACATGACCTCTAAAAGTATGAACATAACCTCCCAAAAAAATGGGCAGTACATGAACCTAAGACACAACTGGTCGAGTAACTGCAGTACGGACATGACTCGTAGCAACATTCCGGCCCGAAGGACCACGTGAATGAGGTGGAGGGTGAACATTTGAAGAAGTAGGGATAGAGGACGGAGGGACCTGCATAATTATGTACATGTTATTCGCTATATTCACTCATCTCGGATCTGGTATCCTAATAGGATCACTAACCCTAGACCTAGGAGGAATATGTGATGTAGCTTCCACCACCGGGATGGAAGGTGCAATGTGACTTGTGCTCCCAAACCTCTCCGCATGATAAGGAATGAGAGTGCCCCCAGGCATAGTGTTAGGCTCAAACTCAGACTCGACATGGAATTCCAAATTGTGTGTGGAAAAACCAGACATACCATAACTACCATAACTAGTGCTCGCAGGTTCGAAATGAGTCTCATCATCCTCCGACATTCCATACCGGCGTTGCGTCAATGGGGAATCAACCCTAGAGTAAGTAGGTCTATCATGAAAAGTACCTATCTCAGATATCACAGGACCTAACTCATTCAAATCAGGTGAAGAATCATAGTTAGGAGTAAACTCCCCATATTCCACATGAATGGGAGAAGGTGGTTCAGGAATACCTTCTATATGGTCTCCCATGGTTTGTGAATCAATGTGCGAAGTAGTCCATCGGGATTGTCTATTTCTCTCTCCCAAAGGAGGAGGAGACGTAGAAGGCAGAAGTCCTGCTAAAAGACGAGAATGGCGAGGTGCTACACCTGAATCCACAATGACTCAAAAAATATAAAAGAATCTCTATCTACGCAAACCCTAGGCAAGCTAATGTGCATAGATCAATCACCAAAAAAATCTAAAGCCAACCACAAGCAATCAAGGATAGGATAAGTGAGCTCACGAATGAAGCAGGTATGTCTTGAGACTCCCATACACAACAAGAGGAGGTATGTAACCAATTATTGTGGCCCTCAGCTTCAACGCGTAAAGCGACTGTGCTATCCGACCCCAACCTGGCCGGGACACCCGCAGAATAACCCCTGCAGAGTACCCCCTCGATTTCCTAGGTAAGGCCACTAAGGTCACCTCAATAGAATCAATGCTCAGGCAGACAGTCGCACGCAAGATTGACCATATGGGCAGGGTAGCAAAGCCTGAAGCTCTCGAAAGAGCCCCCAGATACGAATACAATCCTGGAAATATCTCTGGTGCTACTCAGTTATGACTAGGGGTCATCCCAATCAATAACCGCTTACACTGCCTCGTGCTTAGCTCCCTTTTGAGAAGAGGATCCTGAGAAACACTAGTTATACCAAGGAATTTCACACACTCACCTGGACAGACACATACATGTTGTTGTTTAGTGGTCTTGGAGAATTTACTCACAATGAACTATTCCAAGACCCTAAAACCTAATCTTGTTGGTGAACCCTATCAAATAAAATAGTGTAGTTCATTTTAATTTAAGCGTTGATTTTAATTGACTTTATTACTCAAAAGAGGTATATGGCCATGCAACTGATGGCGTTATGACACAACATGAAGTAAAATGCACACCTAACAATCAATACAAATGCATTGTGTCCATGAAAAACAGGGTATGCTACTACGTGAAATGCACAATTTTTCTTCAAATGATAAATGCAAATTTTCCTATATGAATTCCTGACTAATACTCCAAAGAAAATCTAATGCAAGTACTATGCAAAATGCAAGATGCAATGCATAATGATAAGCAAATATTTTTGGATTTTTTGAAATAAAAATGAGATATAAAAGCAAAAGAATTGTTCTACAACCCCCAGACTCTGTAAGCACAATCAAGCAGCACTCAAGTAAAGTACCAAGGTAAAAGAAATCTAATGCACTAATCCCAAAACAAAAAATCGAAAATGCAATGACAAGAACATTCTTCAAAAAAAGAAAATTTGCCCTAAAAAAATGTCTCTGGTCAGAAATAGAGGTGTATACAGACTCTAGCAGTATCAAAGGAGACTCAAAAATCATCAAAATTCACCCAGCAACCATCCATATTCCTCTAGAAGGAAAAACTAAGGGCATACGCAACTGTTCGCAGTAAACCCATGTGTGTACGCGGAAATAATGGAGAAACCCACGTATATACATGACTGTGAGTTAAAAACTCATGTACAGGAAGAAAGGTGCATAAAAATAAAGGAAAACAGAGAAGCTGAGACAAACTTCACACCAATTAGACACTACCAGGCAAACATGCCAGCAGACCCGACACAGAAACAAGAGAAAAAGAGCAATTCAAAGTCATTGAATGCCGATAGAAACCCCCAAAGGACAACTACTAGGAACTCCCCAACTGAGTCACCAATTCTGTTACAAAGAGAAATTCCTATGGCTTGGGGTACCAAAAGAGACAGCTTGACTCCAGAAATCAATCCTTTCCAATATGCAATAGAAATCAAATATCTAACACTAAAGGATCAAACCTCGTACCTTATTCCGGACGATTGAAGTAGATCCCCGTTGAGCTTTCCAACTTCATCTTGAATTGATAAATCACTTCCTCAACAACAAGTAAACAAGACAAGCATACTATATATATTGGTGTTAGATCTATTCTAGCATATATAATCAACAATGTATAATAATTTGAAATCATCCATGGATAAAATATTCATTCAAACATACATTATTGGACAGGAAAATATATTTCTATTAATATAAAATTAGATATTACAATGGATACAACCTCTGTCGGCATGTCTGCGAATTGGAGAAACTGAATCCCCCACTTGGGCCTCCACCACCTCAATCCTTCATCTCTCGATAGGAAGCTCACAAGCAAAAGGCAAGCTTGGGAAGAACACAAAAGTGCTCCAAGGGACAAAGGGATGCAGACTCAAGCACAAGTTCCTACAACAATGGACTATAGTTTCTTTGCTCTCAATTCTCTCATATGCCTTCAATGTACAAAAGAGTTCCTTATATAGATTTTCAAAGGGGTAATGAAAGGTCGAATCCAATCGATCTCAAGGCATATGGAAGGCCAGGAGTCAAGTGAGTCAGATCCATGTCAAGGAAAAATCCAAAAGGATTTGGATTTTGTACACATCCCAATGTACGCGGTTTTAGGGGTCAAACCCACGTATATACGCGATTAGGGGTTTAAAATTCGCCTATATGGATTTTCACATATTTGTAGGGATGGTCTAGGAAACATCAAAGGACAAAAAATGGTCCAAGGGGTCTAAGGAGTCTACAGTGGGATAGGGGAAGGCCATACATGTGTGATTCACCTGGAGTGGTAAAATCATCTATAACAACATAGTAGGACATGTACTCATAGCGGTTTGTACAGAATACCTTCCAAATTGGTGGCATCTCTTATATGCTACCTCCTTGATCGTGCCAGTGTTCATGAGATTTCAGCTCTCGTGACTTGATTCCAGTATATGTCAGACATTTCCAGCCATTATGGAGATCTTGATCCATTGTGTATCTTTAGCCATTATGGAGATCTTGATCCTTTGTATATCTTCATCATGGAGACTCTGATCTATGTATATTGTACATGGCGATGACCACTTATATCATATTTTGTATCATACCTATTCATGGCCATTGTACTCTTATGTATCTGGGACTGCTATATGTATTTGCAGTTATATGCAGAGTTGTATCATTGTACTATGCTGATTGGGTGGCTGGTATTCCATTTGGGATTCTTCATCACTCCACTTCTGGGATGGAATTATAATGTATTTCGGCCATCGTATGACCCCTCTGACCTCATACATTAGGGGGCATTTGTTATAGATGATTTTACCCCACCTAGTGAATCACACTTGTATGGCCTTCCCCTATCCCTCTACAGACTCTTTGGACCCCATGGACCTTTTTTATACTTTTGATGTTTCCAAGATCATCCCTAAAAACATACTTAAGTTGCTATATGCGACTTTTAAACCCTTTCTCACGTATATACACGGGTTTGACCCCTAAAACCACGTACATTGGGATGTGTACAAAAGGCCAAATTCTTTTGGAGTTTTCCTTGACATGGATCCGACTCACTTGTCTCCTGGCCTTCCATATGCCTTGAGATCGCTCGGATTTGACCCTTCATTGCCCCATTGAAGAGCTATATAAGGAACCCTTTGGATACATTGAAGAAAATGAGAGAATCGAGAGTAAAGAAACTATAGTCCATTGTTGTTGGAACTTGTGCTTGAGTTTGCATCCTGTTTTCCCTTGGAGCACTTTAGTGTTCTTCCCAAGCTTTCCTTTTGCTTGTGAGCTTGCTATTGAGAGATGGAGGATTGAGGTGGTGGAGGCCCAAGTGGGGGATTTAGTTTCTCCGATTTGCAGACGTGCTGACAGAGGTTGTATTCATTGTAATCTCTATTTTATATTAATAGAAATATCTTTTCTTATCCAATAATGTATGTTTGAATGAATATTTTACCCATGGATGATTTCAAATGCTTATACGTTTTTGATTTAATATGCTAGAGTAGATCTAACACCAATATATATAGTATGCTTGTCTTGTTTACTTATTGTTGAGGAAGTGATTCATCAATTCAAGCTGAAGTTGGAAAGCTCAACGGGGATCTACTTCAACCGTCCGGAATAAGGTACGAATTTTGATCCTTTAGTGTTAGATATTTGATTTCTCTTGCATATTGGAAAGGATTGATTTATGGAGTCATGCTGTCTGTTGTGGTACCCCAAGCCATAGGAATTTATCTCCATAACAGCATGAGTGAGTGATGATGAGTGATGGAAAGTATTGATAATCATGGAATATGGAGAGAAAATCATGGAGGATGAGGTGGTAACAAAATATGCTAGTTTCTTAGTTTGACTAACTTTCCCTTATCTACTAAAAAGTAGGATAAAGCTGTCTAAAGGAAGAAAAGACAGGAAGGCGCAGTTTCCATTCTAGGAAGTAAAGAAATTTGAAATAATCTAACCAGAATTAGTATAAAGGTGCTTCTTTTGTAAATATGGCAAGTATTGACCAAGTGGTGCTAGTGGATGCTAACTACCTAGTCTAGTACATAGGAAATTAACTTGAAATGATTAATTATTGTTATCCAAAGTATGGAGTGGGTTTATAATAATATAATACCCCCTTTAATCCTGAATTTATGATGGGTATTATATGAAATAATATGAAATAATATGAAATATAAATGTATATAGGGCTCAACAACAAGGCTATGGTCACCCTTTTGATTATTTATGTCTAGAAAAGTGAGGAAAGAGGCAAAACCACATGGGGAAAATATCCCTCAAGAAAAGACAAAGGCACAAATTGAACAAAATTTATTCATTATATATTTTTCTTAACTTGAATGACTTGACTGAATTTCTCCTAGTAGAAGAACTTGATGAAGAAGTTGTAAACTCTATGATCATGCGCTAGAGTGTAGTATTTGCAAGAAAGAAGAGGAGAGGCTCCTTGTATCTCATCATATGATGAAAGAGGAGAATTAAATGAATGATTCTTGCTACTAACATACTCTTATATGAAAACATAATCTAAAAAGGAAAATATATTTGTGCATACTCCTTCCCAAAGAGTAAAAAGTCCAACCCAACCAATTCCTTATAGAGCTGCAAAATGGTGAAATGGGACATGTATCTTCTTTTCAAACTGCTGTAGCACCTTCCAAATTATGAAATGAGGCTGAAATTACTCTTAAGTATCAGAAATATTATCATATGGAGTAGAAAATACCAAATTTATAATGTCTCCATGAAGATATAGAGTTAGAGTAGGAAAATGACGAGCAACTGGGAAAAACTGATGAATGTGTAAATATGAATGATGGATGGACTTGAGATATGAACCATAGGTGTTTAGATCAGATCCAAACATGTGTAAAATAATTCCAAGGATGAATAATTTCATGGATAACCAATCCGTAAAAAATGGACAAGACTTGAAACCATTAGATATAAGTAACACTGTATAAGAGACCAATAAGGAATCAAATAGTGAACTTGGTGTTTGTATAGTCTTAATGTTGGAATATATTAAACCCACTCACAACTTAGGATAAAATAATTAATCATTATTTGATTAATTATTCACCCACTAGCTTAATTAGGTGGCACCTTAAAGTCAATGCATGCCATCTATATCCTAGGAATGAGTTATTTCTGATTCTGGGTTCATCTAGAATTAGTATGCAGGACCTTATAGTTGATTCTGCTTTTTTCTGCTTTTTCTGCTTTTCTATGGATAAGATAAAAGCTAGTCAACTAGGAAACTGGGAGCTTTTGTTTCCAACCCATCCTCCATTAGTTTTTCTCCATTTTATAGGATTAGCATGTTATTTCCATCTCCTTGACAACTCACTCATGCTTTTTCCAACTCGTGAGGTCCTTGATAGATTTAGCAAGTGCTTTATCCACCTATGGGGGTTTGCTATATTTTGGTAAGTCAGCCTTTTTGAGCTTTATGAGTTGTTTCCATACAATTCGACTTCCCCATGAGGGATGTACTATTTATGTACTCTATTATTCATAATTATTCAATGGAAGGATACACACCAATATTCATCTCTTCATTCATGTGATTCAGTCTCTTTTCTTCTCTCTTATTTTCCTGTGTATGCTTGTGAGAATTCTTAGTAGAAAGATCTATTTCCTGTGCTTCTTCTTAGCATCATTGCACACAGCATTGATCTATTATTTCTACATGGTATCAGAGCTACAAGGTTGATCAAGTTCTACAAAGTTGAGGAGCGCTTCCAGTCTCCTATCCCTCTTTGAAGAAGA
>LPNX010383832.1:402948-426097 GCA_001517045.1 Pseudotsuga menziesii
CGTGCTGTTCCATATGTTAATATTTCTGATATATCAGAGTTTTATCAGCCTCATATCAGATCTATATAGGTGCTACATCAAATTCGAAGATTGACATGTGATTCACATCACAATTTTGCAGCTATTCAGGGAATTGGGTGTGAAATAAATTGCCTTATTTTTTGTACTCTTTGGAAAGGAGTATGCACAAATTTATTTTCCATTTCATATTATGTTTGCAGATCAGAGTTTGACAGCAGCAAGGAGCATTCAGATAATTCTCCTACTTCATCAGATGATGAGATACAAGGAGTCTCTCCTCTTCCTTCTTGCAGGTTCTACACTCCAGCGCATGATCATGGAGTTCATGATTTCTTCAGCAAGTCCTTCATCCAGAAGCAGTTCAGTCAGCTCATTAAAGTGAAGATGAAGATATGTTGAATACATTTCAAAATTTTGTGCCTTGTCCTATCTTGAGGGAGGATTTTCCCCATGTGGTTTTGCCTCTTTCCTCACATTTCTGGACATAATAATTGTAAAAGGGTGACCATAGCCTTGTTGCTGGGCCCTATATGAATCCATATGAATCCATATTTTTTTGTCATACCATCATAAATTCAGAATTATAGGGGGGTGCTGGAATATATTAAACCCACTCACAACTTAGGATAAAATAATTAATCATTATTTGATTAATTATTCACCCACTAGCTTAATTAGGTGGCACGTTAAAGTCAATGCATGCCATCTATATCCCAGGAATGAGTTATTTCTGATTCTGGGTTCATCTAGAATTAGTATGCAGGACCTTATAGCAGATTCTGCTTTTTTCTGCTTTTTCTGCTTTTCTATGGATAAGATAAAAGCTAGTCAACTAGGAAACTGGGAGCTTTTGTTTCCAACCCATCCTCCATTAGTTTTTCTCCATTTTCTAGGATTATCATGTTATTTCCATCTCCTTGACAACTCACTCATGCTTTTTCCAACTCGTGAGGTCCTTGATAGATTTAGCAAGTGCTTTATCCACCTATGGGGGTTTGCTATATTTTGGTAAGTCAGCCTTTTTGAGCTTTATGAGTTGTTTCCATACAATTCGACTTCCCCATGAGGGATGTACTATTTATGTACTGAATTATTCATAATTATTCAATGGAAGGATACACACCAATATTCATCTCTTCATTCATGTGATTCAGTCTCTTTTCTTCTCTCTTATTTTCCTGTGTATGCTTGTGAGAATTCTTAGTAGCAAGATCTATTTCCTGTGCTTCTTCTTAGCATCATTGCACATAGCATTGATCTATTATTTCTACACTTAAGACTATTCAAATGATGGATAAATGGTATGGATGATGTCATAACATGCATATAATACCTTAAAATTTCTTATAAACCAGATTCATAAAAAAATGAATAGAGTGAGGAATATCTAGAGGAAGACAAGTTAGGATCTAGTGAAAAAACACAATCATTGGGAGATGGATATAAGAGACTGATAGGTGATTTATCCAAGAAGGACACTAAGATTTATGATTCTAATATATTATAAAATGAATTTATATGATATATGTGAGGAAATTACTTAACTATGGAACTCAAGGAATAGTTGATACTACCTTCGGACTGTGCATGATAATAATGTTTTGAGGATTTAGTAGGCTTCTATAGTTCATATGGAACTTCGATGTTATGTTTCTCAAGTAATTGAGACATTATGTCCATATTATTCTCGAAACATATCTTCTCAGTATGAAATCCCTTACTACAATAAGAAAATTAGGTGTGCTTCCTTTCTTCTTGACTTTCTTCATTGAACCTTCATAAGTAATATTTGATATTTCATCTTCATTATCTGACTTTGGCTTCTTCTCTTTCACTAATTGCTTCTCTTTTGAATTTGCATTCTTACTTCATTTAAATATAAGAGAATGATCCTTTCCCTTGGATATTCTAAGAGCACCCATATGGATCAATTTATATTGGTCCTTTGTTAGTGAATCAAAGAATGTACTCAAAGAAGGCATTTTCCAATTCGAAATAGAAATAATAGTAGCATCAAAAGTTGACACAAAAAATGAGTATTCGAGACTCAATTTTAAAAGGATGGAAATAATCAATTGATCTTCCTTCTTCTCAATCCCACATTGCTTGAGAAATAGGACAATTCACTTGAATTTGGTGAAGAACACTTCAATGGATTTGGAACTACTTGGAATCAATGAGAATAACTCATTCTCGAATTGATGCACTCTTATCTCATCTTGTACTCCAAATAGAGAATCAAGTTTGGTCCATACTTGGTTTGGAGTGGTCAACCCATCTATATGAAAAAGAAGATTAGGAGAAATAGAGAGACAAATGAATCCATAGGCTTCATCCAAGCTATTATGCTATTTATCTTTCCCAACAATAGTATTGGGCTCATTCTCTAAAGCCATAGAAACTCTATAGAGTCCCAAACTGTGCAACATGATGTCATTTTTGGCTTTCCATTCATGATAGCTAAAGGGCGTCAGGATCGTAGCTGAATAGGAATCCGTGATAATAAATTTATGCGCTCTTGAATATACTCTCTGCAACCTTCACAAATATAAACTAGGAGAAAATGTTGTAAGATTCAATTCAAGCTCTTCTTCAGAGAGGGATATGAGACTGGATGCACTCCAATGTAGAGAACTGATAGTTCCTCAACTATGTAGAACTTGAAAACCTTAGATCTCTTGTATATTAAGAAAATTTGTGCTCTGATACCATGTATAAATAACAAATTTCAAGCTATGAATAAATAGAGGCTTGATGCTATGTAGAAGCACATAATAAAGATATATTTGCAAGACAATCTCATAAGCATGCACAAGGAAAATATAGAGAAGAGTAATGTGATTGAATACAAGAGAAGTGAAGAATAGTAATTGAATATTGATCAAATAAATTGATAATTCATTAATGATGAATATTACATTCTTAATACATCCTTATAAATGAAAAATAGAGTTGCTAGAAGACAACTCATGCTAGATCATAAATGAGGGTTACTAAATATGATAAACCCTCATAGGTACCTAAATCACTTTCAAATATGTCAAGGAGCTCACGAATTGAATAAAGCATGATATGGAGAGAAAATCATGGAGGATGAGTTGGTCAGAAAAGATGCCAGTTTCTAAGTTTGACTAGCTTTCCCTTATCTACTGAAAAGCAGGATAAAGCTGTCTAAAGGAAGAAAAGATAGGAAGGTGCAATTTCCATTCTAGGAAGTCAATAAAGTTGGAAGAATCTAACTGGAATCAGTATAAAGGCGCTCTTGGGGTAAACATGGCAATTATTGACCAAGTGGTGCTAGTGGATGCCGACTACCTAATCTAGTACATAGGAAATTAACCATAAATGATGAAATATTGTTATCCTAAGTATGGAGTATATTTGTAATATTCTAACAGTCTTGAGCACACTGCAAGACAAAAGTTATATTCCAATCTGGATCATTGTTCATTCAGGATTGTTAGGGTGTTTAGACACTTATGAATTAGTTAAGATCAACTTGTTATAATGTGTCTTTTGGTAAAGTATGTTTCTTTAGTATATATCAGTATGAATTTGTACATATGTAATAGAACGATCACAATATGTTCTAGACATAGAGCGATCCAAAATTTCACTCTCACCTTGATCTTTATGACCATTTATCTATGAATCAATAGCCATTTGGTCCACGATCTCTATTTAAAGAGAATGGAGAGTGATTTTCTCATTGGTCAATTATGAGACACTCATTTTAACATTTTTTTTTTCATAATGAATATTTCCTCAAGTAACTATCTGGTTGGGGTCGTGGAGTGCTTCTCTCTTTGAGGGATTAAACAATGTAAAAAACTCAGTGTTTTGATATATAATCGATTTGTGTGGGTGGTTTCTAAAGATGTTTGATATTCTAGAAATATCCTAAGTTAGTAAGACATGGATTAGGGCTCTTATGATGTTTTGTTTCCATTGGTGATTGAGATCTTGAATCAATGTTGCTATATGCGTCAAAGGATTTATAGTTTTAGATACTTATATGTCTTTATTTGATGAGAGAGGTGTTCCATTGTGTCTGAAGTGCTACTTTAAATTGGAAATTCTTTTCATTTCATTGAAAAATTCCCCTCCCCCGCAAGATATGGCCATTTTACTAGATTCATAGGCATACTATTTATTATTCTGTTTTTTTATTATTATTTTTCTTTATCATAATACCGATTCATATTTAGCTTGGTTTTGGATTTATTTATGGTTTGTTACCTTTTCAATTGTGTATGCTCTTTTTTGTGTACTCCACGTGAACTTGAGAAATCATAAAGATAGTGGAAAGGGTTTCCTTTACTATGTATGGTCGTTATGGTGCACTTTGTGTTAGATAGGTAAGCTAGAAATAGTGATAAAACTTACATTTTTGGGTAAAGATAACCAAGGACTAACTTAAAATCCAAGAAAGTTTAGTTTTGGATTTTTTTTGTGGGTGTTGTTGTCAAATGTCCTATAAGCTCAAAAATAAGGATCTTTTGGTAAGCACACACTACATGGGCAAATAGTAAAAAATATAAAAACCACCATTTACTTCCCTCCAACTTTTACATATAATTTTATAGTAGCTCACTTGGTTGAAAGTTTCTTTATTATATAAGAGTTCTTGAGTTCAAGCCTTCTTTTCCATAATAATAATAATACTAATACTAATAATAATAATTATTTTAAATTTTTTAAATTATTTTCTTTGAAAGTGCATATAACTTCCATTTTTTAGTTACTTTATTGTAAAAATGCATGTCACTTGTTTTAGTAAGTGAAGTCACTTAAAATTGTGAAGTCATTTAGTTGTTGCATCCAATATTTAAAGTAATATTATTGTGAAACTGAAATCTACTTACTTTATAAAAGTGGGTCACATAAAGCAACACTATTGTAAAGTGACTTTAAAATATTATTTTTGGGAAGGAATGCCCTTTTTTCATGTTGGTCAGTTGGTCAATCTTCTACCTTCCATGCATCCATTTGGATTATACTTAAACTATTTTGAAACAAGAATAACTTTGGCATCCAAAGTTCATAACTAATGTTGCTTTTTTTGAATGCCTATTTTTTTGAAGTATTTGCATCTATACCATATTTTTCTTCTTTTAAATATATATTACATCTATATTTCAATATGTACACTCCATGTAATATTATGCATACCAATACCAACTACTTCTCATGGAAAGAACATATGGAGGATGGCCTACATAGTAGGGGACTTTATCGTATTACCCCGAGGAAAGAAGCTGAACCCACTGATATTGACAAGAAAATAAAACTATATATTAAATGTGATGAATCCCATGGATTAATAAAGATGTCAATTTCTATTGACTTACAAAATTCCACCTATCAAGAATTGATGAACCATATAAGACTTGGGGGAAAAATTGGAAACTATGCTTGGTAAACATAATGAGATTCGATGTCACCCTCTTGAAAATGAGTTTATTTCAATAAATCAAAGTGAATTTTATTAAATTCAATACCATCTATCTAAATTCTAAACACTTAAAACTTTAGTTGAAAAATGAAAAATGCTTAAGCCAACAAAAACAATGTACTGATGTTATTCTTTCCAAGAATGGTCCTACTTATTCTATTTTTGTATCTATCTACGTTTTACTACATGAAATAATAATTGGGGAATAAATATAAATACCCCAGTCTTGAATCCTTTTTTTATTCCTTTATTAGAGAGTGAGACAGTCTCATGCATATTAGAGTAATCAGCAATGTCGATACATCTAGCAAATCCTCAATGGCACAACAAAAGAACAAAACAAAGAATACCATGAAGCAACATACTTGCAATAATAATCCAAAAAGGGGTCTAAAAACCTCTTATATAGCTCATCATTACAAGGGTAACAAGGGTAACAAATAGAAGGATAATAAGATTGAGTGTCATTGCAAATTTTGTTGGAAATATGCTCATGTGGAATCTAAATGTTTTAATAAGATGTTAAACTTAAAACCAATAATGAATAAGAACAACATCAAACTTGATAAATATTATGAATTAGAACTCAATGAAGTGCACTTTATGCTTCCAATTTATCCTTTAATGCATCTTCTTTGAATGCGTGGCTCATTGATTCTAGAGAATCTTATCATATGGTGAATAAATACATATTTTCTACTATGAATGAATGTAACACTGCTAAATATTTGTTGGTGGTGATAGATCTGTTAATGTTGTAGGATATGGAAGAGTTTGAGTAGATGTTGGTCATTTCAATGATGCATTATGTATTTGAACAATGTCCTATAATTTGTTGGCAATCTATAAAATAACTTACTTTGGTGAATGTAAGACTCTAATGTTTACACCTCACTAAGTTATGATCAAGGATTTCAAACAAGGCTAAGAATGTCCTAAATATTGGAATTGTTGATGATATTACTAGGTTGTACAAATTCAACAAATTTGAGGCACCACCTTTTCCCTAATTTTTTGCTGCTCACAGCGATGACTTGAGAGAAATTTGGTATGAGCAATTTGGTGATTTAAACTATCGTTCATTGCAACAACTATGTAATTAGAAAATGATGACTAGTATTCCTCTCATCTCTTGTAGGAATGGTTTTTTCCCTGGGTTTGTTCTCGTTAAACATCATTGGGACATTTTTGAAAAATGTACATCTTGGCATGCATCAACCCCCTTCCATATTGTTCACAGTGATATTTGTGATCCACTTCCTTCTACTTATTTCTTTGGCTTCAAGTATTTCTTAACTTTGATTGTTACTTTTCCAAACACACTTGTATTTATTTATTAAAACTTAAGAGTGAAGTTTTTGACAAGTTTTTGGCCTACAATGACGTTGTATAGAAATAATATGTTCATTAATACATAATTTAAGAACAAATAATTGAGGTGAATACATAAAAAACAATTTTATTTCTAACTGCATTGCACAAGGAATTCAAATGCAACAAATTGTTCCCTTTACACCACAACAAAATGGTGTTACTGAGAGAAAGAATCACACATTAAGAAAAATGGCTATTTGTATGCTCCAAGCCAAGGGACTTAGTCTTCAATATTTTTCTGAAACCATTATCATGCCAATTACATAGTTAATAACACTCTAACCAAATCATTAAAAAATATAAAACCTAGAAGAAGCATGCAATAACATTAAAATAGATGTTAGACACTTCTATGTGTTTGATAATGAAGCATGGGATCATATACCTAATGAAAAATGGAAAGCATTGTAGCCTAAAAGTGAAAAGTACATATTGTTCGATATTCTAAATATGTTAAAGGTTATAAAATTATTTAACCACATTCACATGATATACTATTAGAATATATTTTAAAATTGATAAAAATGTCTCGTCATGTGAGCCTAGTTCACCATCTATGCCATGTGTGGCCTATGATCCATATTTGAAACTTGTTCCATATTTTATTCCCAAATTTCGTGATAGTGTTCCTACTATATATTTTAATAATAATAGCAAGTAATAAAATCCATCTCCTCCTAATCATTTGTTAAGTTTTTAATGGTTAGACAATATCTAATAACATAATAACATCATAACCATATACAAAAGGATCAATGAAAGATATAAAATGACATTCACACAAAACAACACAGAGATTTATCCTGAAAAACCCTCATGGGGAAGAAAACCCAACAAAATTTCCTCTATATAGATGTATAAGATAAAACCCAAAAACATCTATTCCTCCTCCTTGCTGGTATCTCTCTCTCTCTTTCCTATGAGCTATACACAAGTGTGTGTGTGTGTGTGTTTAAATGAGGAACACAACTCCTCTATTTATACTCTTTCTGTTACTTGAGTTTTACCCTAACAACTCGGCCCCATTAAACTGACTGGGTCGACTTCACCTAGGAATACTCAAAAAATATTATATTATATTCATTAGGGTACTATTGAACCAAATTACAATGGAGGTTATACCTCATGAATCTATGATGACCAAACACAATAGTAACATCCCGACGGATGAATAAGACATATCCCTTGGGGTACATCAGTAAAATACATTTAGAATATTCTTTGAAGTTACAATATTTCAACACTCCCCCTTAATGAGAAGAGTATTATACTAACAACAACATCATCATGAACTATAGGAGTAACGAGAGAGATAATATTCAAGAGTATCAAGTTAATACAACTATACGTCATAGGAAGTTTTCAACAATCATCACCAACTGGAACAATTACTGGAATATCTTCAATATATTTAGTACCGGAACATCATCTTCTGCATCACTGAGTCTTCATTTTCTGCAGCACTCGATCACTTGATCCTTTTGCAACAACACTACAATCTTCTAATCCCTTGTAGTAGCACTTTGATCTTCTTTGATCTTCCCCATCCTTTGCAACAACACTTCGATCTTCCCGATTCTTTGCAACAGCACTTCGATCTTATCGATCCTTTGCAGCAGCACTTTGATATTCTCGATCCTTTGCAACAACATTTCGATCTTCTCGATCCTTTGTGGCATCACTTCGATCTTCTCAATCCTTTGCTGCAACACTTTAATCTTACCAATCCTTTGCAGGAGCACTTCGATCTTATCGATCCTTTGTCATAGCACTACCTATAGTACACGTGATCTCTCTGCAGGATAATCAATCCCTATCAATTTAGGACATAGGTCCAAGGATGATGCAATCTTCATCATCCTACTCTCCCTTAATGAGGAGGGTCCATAGCATCGACCAACTAGATCGTCCGCAAATGAATGAAGGACCACAACATCTACAACTGAATGTAGATCTCATCTACAAATGAATGCAATATCTATTGTCTGCAAGGACTTATCATAGACCATCCTCAACCTATTAGAGATAGGACCACTCCCAAGTGAGTGCTATTTTCCACGATATCTACAAGTGAATGTAGGAATACTATCCATGCGAGAGTATCGTCTGCAATTGAATGCATATATCATCCGCAACTGAATGCAGAACCATTCATCTGTAAGGACTCATCGTAGACCATCCTTAGCTTGTTAAAGCTAGGACCAATCCCAAGCAAGTGTTATTTTCTATGACATCTACAAGTGAATATAGGAACAATATCCATGTGATAGTACCATCTGTAGGACCATCCTTAGCTAGTAAGAGCTAGGAGAAATCTCATTAAGAGAGTGTTATTGTCCTTAATAATATCCTCAAAAGAGGATAACATCATCCGCAAGTGAATGTCGAACTTCATCAGCATCTACGGGTGCACTTGGCCTTTTCTGTACTGGATCATCCTACCATCCCATCATCAATGAAATTATCATCATCAATCCCCCTATCCATGGAGTTTTTTATCATCAACCTACTCCCCCTTTAAGAGGAGGGTCCGTATCATCATCGTTCCACCTTGTGAGGAAAGTTTGTAACATCGTCATCAATGTTCGTCCTTACGAGGAAATTATTTTTGGACTACACCAAGCTTGTCACTCAAGATAGAAGCTTGGTCAACAAATCAACAACTTTCTAATTTATAATCATATGCTGGATTTTTATAGCTCCCTTATGTACCATACCCCTTATGTTAAAATACCGGATTTCTATGTGCTTGATTTAATCATGGAACACAAGATTCTCTGTCATCTTTATACAGCTCTAGTTTTCACATAGAATCACTATGGTATCGAACTCTAGGTCAAATAGACCTAACATCATCTTTCAAATCCATATGGCTTCACCACTAGTAGAGCATGCTGCTATGTACTCTGCTTTAGTTGTGCTGAGAGGAACATTGGAATGTTTCCACCTAAATCATAAGATCATGGTAGATCCTAGACAATAACATCCACCTAAGGTGCTCTTTTTTTTCTACAGAACTTCCTACCCAATCTAAATCCAGATATACATACAACCTGTAGTCATGATCTCTATCAAATTATAGTCCAAATTCTATCGTACCTTTCAGGTACCTCATCACATTCTTTACAGCTATCAGGTGTACACATCTAGGATTAACTAGATACTGACTTAGGTATTCACAACAAAACATATATCTCGCATGGTATTCGTCATATACATCAACGACCCAATGATCTATCTATAAAGAGTCACATCCACTTACTCTGATGTTTCATCAGATAACAACTTTAATTTGGTATCCATGGGTGTAGCCATGGCTTTACAATCTAACATATCAAATATTCTTAAGATTTCCACATCATACTTTGTGAATCCGTATTGCTTCACTATAGGATGAACATGCTGCAATGTACTCAACCTATTTATGAGATCATACCCAATCCCAAAACATCCTAAGGTGCTCTTTATGTCCTCAACACTTCCTCTTTTCATCTACAATGAGTTCATCTTGTCAAGTCATCGACATATCCCAGTCTTCTTCATTCAACCTTGAAGGTTGGAACCCACTTTACTCTTGGTAAAGCCTTAGTCCATAAGGAAGCTACCCATCCCGTCGTACCATGTCGAACTGAAAGATCCTTTGTAGTCACTCCCCTTGTAGAGGAGCATCATCCTCCCTCTGGATTTTTTACTCTATGTATCAAAACATTATGTACTAGAGTGGCAAGTAGCATCGTCTATTAATGATATTCTATGTATCCATCTCTGGTCACTAGATACCAAGTTCCTTTATCTTGAACTTTGTCAAAAATTTCCTCTTGCACCCATTTGTGAGCTTTTTGTATTATATAGGCTTCCATCTTCAACCTTGTATAAAAGGTTAAGATATTCATCACACTGGATGATTTTCAAGCTTATTATGTAACGAGATTATGTGTGCCTTCTGAGATCGTACAAAGCCTTTTCTACACATGTGGTTATTTGATTGATATATACTTCTACTTCATTAAAGAAGTTTGTTTGGTCAATGGAGTATGTCATGGAATAGTATACTCCCTCTTTCTGAGACAAACCATGAACCTTGCTTTGTATAATTTTTCTTACAGATTCACATGGAAGACACTACGAACTTCCCTTCATGTATTGGAACCGTATCCTAGAAATCATTCCCCATGATCAATTGGTACTCTTTGATCATAGCTTCTTCCATATATGGAAGGGTCTGTATCAATGATGTCACTCAACTGTGCCACATTCCTAGAGTGTATTTGAGGCCTCTTACTTTAGTTGGAAGTCCCATCATACTTTTCTTCAACTTGAATTATCTCTCGTTCCCAAGGTGGTCTTCATCACTTGAGGTGGATCTACCACTCTCTTATATTCTTCTGAATCTCTTTATACTGTCATGGTGTATCTGACCCTGAGAGATTCATGTTCATATTTATGCATGTTTATTGGAGAGAATATTGAGTTGAAATCACTTGTTCTTTCGAACAAGTCTCATCCTTCTTTTCTTGTAGGAAATTGTACACGATATTTCCTACAAGTCAAATGTACCAGTTGCATCATTACATAAGACATATTCATAGTCACCACATTCTTATGTATAAGGATATAATCATGCAACTATTTTATCCAACACAACATTCATCGATATCTCATATAGAGAAAGAAACTTTCCAGATGCCTTCCATATCTACCATAACATCATTGAGATTGTGCACTAATCCAATTTTTCAGCAAAGAGGATTCATTCTAGATAAGTAGCACTGGATTGTTGTATATCACTATGGGTTACTTACCCATAACATCCATATTAGTAGTATATTGTCATCAACGCAAACATTCTATCATGCATAATCATTAGAGGAAATTTGGGGTCTAAAATGGGCCTTATAAGAAAACGTGCCAAAATAAGTTTTTGTGAGTTGGAATTCAAGAACCAATAGAATTTCAATAAAATAAGTCAACCATAATGGTTTAATTGACATATTTGTCATTAAAAAATACTACTTTTTTTGTTCATATTTTCAACATATCTCACTGTGTTTTTACTCAAATTTTGATCAAGAGAGCTCATTGGATGCAGAATTTGATTCCGCATCCAACGAGTACTCACACAGCATACTTTTGAAGGACCCCTCTACCCCAAAAACAAGAAATACCTGAAAAAATGTGATGATGACATCATCATCACGTTTTTTCAGGTATTTCTTTTTTTTTGGGGTAGCGGGGTCCGTCAAAAGTATGCAGTGTGGGTACTCGTTGGGTGTGGAATCAAATTCCGCATCCAACGAGCTCTCCCGATCAAAATTTGAGTAAAAACATAGGGAGATATGTCAAAAATACGAACACAAAAAGTAGTTTTTTTCTTTCTTCCTCCAAAATTAATCAATATTATTTTATTATTTTAACTATTATTTTATTATTTTCCTAGGGTGTGTTTATAGTCCTCCTTTTTCAACTGATCGATGGAGGGAAGTGTCCAGTACAGGAAGCCCTAGTTTTCTTCAATTTCTTCTGCAGACTTTCCTGATCTTATTTTTGTTGTATCTTCGAAATTCCTACTCATATGGGTCCAAAGCTTTGTCATGAGGTGTCCTGGTATGTGTTATTTCCAACCCCTCAGGTTAGAGAATAATTTGTTTCACCAAGTGGGACTTATGCGAAGTTTCCTAGGGTGACTTATTTCAGGACTGTTCAACATAGAGAACTTATACAGACTTCCACGTGTCATTGTTTCACCTTCAGGGTCTAAAACATTTATCGCAGAAAATAAACTCCATTCCCTATATGCAAAATCTTGCAAAATTTCATTTGTACCTTCATGTCCTGAGATATAGAAAGTATCCTTAGGTCACCTGTTTAAGGATGGATCATGGGAGAGGATAGAACCATGAGTTGGAGGAATCACATCTCCTATATTATAGGGAATCTAAGGCTAAAATTTTTACACAGGGTAAATCAATATTTCATATTCGACTTGTTAAATTTTTGGCTCCTAATCCTTCTCCAATATCGATTTATAGTGGAAGTACCAACATGACTAGTTTTTGTCTTCTAGGGTTTTCAAGCATGAAACCTAATCTTTAGTATCTGTAGTCGTAGTAGTGTTTCAACTGCAAAAAGACTTCTTTCAGGTTAGCTCTGATACCATGTTAAGTTTTTTTAATGGTTATAAAATATCAAATAACATCATAACAATATACAAAAGGATCACTGAAAGATAGATAAGCATAACCACACAAAAGAACACAAATATTTATCCTGGGAAACCCTCATGGGGAGTAAAAACCAATAAAAACTCCTCTAGATAGATGTATAAGATAAAACTCCAAAACAGGTATTCCTCCTCCTTGCTTGTATGTCTCTCTCTCTCTCTCCTGTGTGCTATACAAAAGTGAATGTTTGTGTTTAAATGAGGAACACCACGCATCTATTTATACTCTTTATGTCAGTTGAATTTTACCCTAACAAGTCGGCCCCACTAAACTAACTGGGCCGACTTCACCTAGGAAGACTCAAAAAATTATTATATTATATTCATTAGGGCACTATTTACTCAACTTACAATGGATACTATACCTCATGAATCTATGATGAACAAATACAATAGTAACATCCTGACAAAGGAATAAGAAATCTCCCTTGGGGTACATTAGTAAAATGCATTTAGAATATTCTTTGAAGTTACAATATTTCAACATAAATTTCCTTCAATTACAATGAAACAACTTCTTCATTTATGGGCTCATACAACATGCAAAGCAATTGGTGATTGTGTTGATGATCGTAGAAATAAACATTGAACACGTTCTTAGTTACACTAAGGCTTTCGACCATGGAATGTTTTGTGATCTTTGAAGCTAATATAAGATGAATATTGGTGATGGAAGTTCAGTCTTATGTTGTGATCTATAATTTTCCCGTTTGATTTGAATGATGCACAGTCTTATGGGGATTATTGGGTTAATACATATCGATGTCTTTGTTAAAGTTGTGTTGTTTTGATGTTCAATGTTAGTAATAACAAGTAAATTTTTTGATTGATATGCTTAAACCCTAGATATATGAATGGAACTATGATAGAATAAGAACAATGCAAAAGTTCCCTTCCTTCTTTGGAAACGTGGTTCAAGCAGCCCTCCCTCAAGCATCTCGGGTGAGACTACATCTGCTTCACAAGCGTTGCTGCGTAGGGTAAAACCTATCTAGATCGGTGTTTAGGGAGATTGCGGTGAAGGGAGTCAACATATTTATAGGTGAAACCCAATCGACTAAATGTGTGTCAACATAACCATACTCAGTAATTCATCATCATATGACATATTTTGAAAAATAAGTACTAATTACTCCGTCCATCTGCTCTTAATCTTTGAGTGATTACATGAGTGTCCACATAATATATGCCAATGCCATTTATTTTTCTCCAATACTCTGGTAGTGATTATGTTGATCTCTAGTTAGAGATACAAGTGCTCATATCTCAAATAACTAATCCTCCTAGACAACATCGATTTGACTCTTTATGATCTGTATTAATACCCATGTTTCCAGTGTGCGGGTTAGTCATCTGTACAAATTGGCCAACATAACTCATATATGTAGGTATTTCTTGGTATATTTCTGTTAGGTGTACACTACAACTAAGTGTTCAAACTGGGATCCTAAATCCAAATGCAGGTTTTGGAATTCAAAATGAAGGTGCTAGGATGAAAGATAATTGTGCGTCATAAACCACTTGTAATAATATTTAGAACATATAAAAAAAAAATTAATTCCATGATGGAAAATCTTGTGAAGTTCAAAAGTATTTCAAGCCCATTTTTATTCATTTAAAACAACAAGAACAACCTCTGAAAAAAAAATCTACTATAATAACGTAATGATGGTTTCCTTCTCCCTTTGTAATAGATATAGTATAAATATCAAGATCATGGATTTGTGGATGAGCAACTTCATGCCATGATATTTATGTCACCATCCTTGTATCTATCCCAAGGGGAAAATACTCATGTTGTTTGGTCATGACCGAGTGACAATATAAACTAGTTAGGATTTGCTCATCCCAGATCTAATACTTTTGTGGAAGAATGGCCAGATAGAACTAGTTGTCGTTTCCTCTGCTCAAATGACATACTGGTATATTTTCAAATATGAAAATTTCCACCATATCCATGAATCATAATGGATTCTTTTTTGGGATCCTAAAATCCTCCATAAAATCTTAAATCCTAATGGATTAACTCTCCCAAAGTAACTTCACTGACCCAAATTTCAGTCTTGCTTTTAGATCACCTGCTCATCATGATATTGGCCAATTATGATTTTATCAAATAAAACCAATATTCATGCCCCACCAGACTCTGACTCTAGAGTCACCTGTCACATGATTGCACCTGACTTAAACATAAGCCCTTACTAGTACCTTACTTTCACATGATGATCAAGCCATGACTGCACCTTACTTTCACATTGAATAGACCTTGTTTTCTTCTACACCTATGGACATAGTAGGTCCCTCCACATATAGTGAACCCCATAAAACACTTCTTATATCTTGTAGGGAATTTCTTACTTGAGTGGAGGGACATTGCCTAGGTGAAAATGAGTGAGGATCCTTCAATGTGAAAGTAAGGTGCAGTCATGGCTTGATAGATTTTTTTTTTCATCATGGCTATGACTAGTCACTGGAATCCCATATGCCACTCTTGGTGCTTTGAACTTAAACAAGATTTTTGATGCAACAATGAATGTTGTCTGTGAATTGAAATGTTACACAATTTTAGTAAGTCCTGGTGGAATTGCAGAACAAATGCCTTTGATTCAGGTGCTTGTACCTCGTGTCATGGAACTTAGGACATGTTTCATGGTTTCATTAAAGAGTGCCAAAATAAGGATATTCTCATGATGAAGGAACATGTGATTGATGTAGGAAGTAGGGCAATCAATGAAATTGAGATCTACAAAAAAATCATCCGAGAGACTTAGCAATCATCTGATCTTGTAATCAATGGTGCAGATTGAGTCGTTGTTTGGGATTTGCCCCACATTGATAGAGAAGTTTATCTATTTAGTGTTTATAAACCCCAGCCTTATCATCTTTAATCAACACATAATGCAAAGGGTATGTGGGGTCTTTGGGTGCTTGGACTCCACGAGAAGCTCACTAGCCTGAAGCCCGAGACAACCTCTCAGGCCCCTACCCTTTTGGAAAAAATGACAACATTTGTCAATGATCTTGTTCGTTGGTCTATATTCAATTTGTGAGAGGTATTTACAAATTCTTAATAACTTTCCATCCACTCCTTCCACTAAACACTGAAAAACGATATGGAGTAAGAATGGGTTGTTGAACATAAATTCCTTATACTATATATTGACACACAATAGAATTGTCACAATGGAAAATATCACAAAACAAAATAGACAAGGACCCTCTCACGGAGGATGAAACTACAAAACCTCTTTTTTTATAGAATGTGATTATGCTCAATCAATTTTGGATGATGCTACAAATGAAATAGGGAAAATTAAAACACTTTATTATGCTTGGTGCAATTTGTTCTTGCATTTGAAAAATCACTACCTAGGATCCTTGTATCTCAAACATAAGCTAACCATAATATAGATGGACCTTCCCAAATAATTTTGTTGAAAAATTTGGCTATCTTGAAACAAGATGATACTTAATGTAGAGGTCACTCATCCTAGGCATACAACCATCAAAGATATATGTTTTTTGTTTGAATCTCTTTCTTATCATGAGATGCAAGTATTTAAACATGAATATCTTATTGTCCTGCATGAAATTTCTTGGGTAATATATCTTGTATTTGAGATCCCCCCTTAGTCCAAATCTATATTCTATAAACTAGTATAAATTAACTTAGAGACCGGATTTACAAGAGTATGACTTTTGGGCATTGTTAAACTATCATAATTTCTTTAAACTCTTCTTTGATGGAGCCTCTGAAGTCAATTCAAGGATGGAAGGAGTGTGGGGGAAAGGGGGGGGCGATCTGCATAGGTCCTAACAAGAACATATGATTAACTTATTTCTAGAGACTCTAAATGGCCACCAACAATCACGATGAAGACTATGCCCTCTACATAGGAACATATATCTTAAAATCACATCGAATTGAAAATGTAATGCTGATGTAGTAGATGTGTGAGGAATCCTCACCAAGTCAGCCTCAAAAAATCTAATAATAAACAATGATTATTGTGCATAAAAGACAAGTTGAAATAGATTAAGTATGCAAGTCAGCCCTACATTAGATAAAACAAGAAAACATAGTTTCAACTATCAATAAGAAGGATCCTCACTCATTTTCACCTAGGCAAGGTCCCTCCACTCAAGTAAGAAGTTCCCTACAAGCTATAAGAAGTGTTTTATGGGGTTCACTATATGTGGAGGGACCTACTATGTCCATGGGTGTAGAAGAAAACAAGGTCTATTCAATGTGAAAGTAAGGTGCAGTCATGGCTTGATCATCATTACTACCTTGTGAAATAACTTTGGGTGAAGTCCCAATGAAATGTGTGCCTCCACCATGCTCATTACTTTCCTCCAATGAGGAATCTTGAATTCCTTGCATTTATACTAACCTAATGTCCTTGCAAGAAAAATATCTGGCATGCTTCTCTGCACTATTCTGGTTGAATTCATCCCTCATCAAATATGATATATGTTCTAGTTTCCCACTATCATGTTGGTTAATTGTTTTAGTATTGTCATGATCCCCAACCTTTTGTTTTTTGTACCTGAAATGAATCTTGCATGTATTGTATTTTGTCCAGCATTTCAACCTCCATCAAAGTGTCTATGGTATGTTCTTTAGTATTTTGATCATTGATTTTATCTGATACAAATTTTTTCATTCCCTACACATCAAGATGAATTGAAGTGTCTGTAGTTTGTTGTTTATTATTTTCATTATTGATTTTTTCGGATACAATTATGTCATTCCATGAATGTCAACCTACATCAAAGAGTCTCTAGCATGATGTTTTGTCTTTTCATAACTAACTTCATCTGAAACAATTTATGTTGTTCCCTAAACATCTACTTCCATCACCAAGGAGTATCATTTCCTGGTGTTGGGTAGTTTCCAAGTTGTGTTGATTGATAGAGATTCCTTACTACAATCATTTGATGGAGGTCAAGATGCAAAATCCTCTAAATGGTGGATCCATGAAGCCATTCATTCACTGGAGTACTCCACACTGGTGGTGACAGTTTGAGTGGGATAGGTGGACTCATAATTTCCTAGGGGTATTTTTTCTCCCATCCCTCCCTATGTTAGAAGCCCCATTCATTCTAGAAGGAAATAAATGGCTCCTTCACAGTGCAAAGTATGCTGACTGCATTCTTGAAACATGATTCCTCACATTAGTAGCATAAATTGATGCAGAAGGTGTTGGAATCTTCATGACTTCAACAATATTTCTAGAGATTGTTCTTATTGTGCTCGAGCAAGGAGTTTGAGCAGTTATGTCTAAGGTATTAGAGAACCCCTTTCCATGAATACGATAAGCAACAATATTCCAATAATTCTCCCACATGATCCTACCTCCATCCAATGCAAAAGTACCATTTTGGGATCCTATCATAACTTTTTTCATCATCAGTGCCTCATCTAGTCATGAGCCTTGAATAAGAGACCATACACAAGAATATGTGTGTGTAATTGTACTTGTTGTGAATCTATAAAAGGTTGTTGAAACAACAGTGATGATGGGACTACTATTGCATTCAAATATGGTAATGTTGATAACTACATGGTACATGATGATGTAAATTGTTGGACGACATCAAGAATATCTGTATGTGAATAATTTTGTTTCTATCTAGCCACAATTTTAGATGAATGGCTCCCTAGGTGGACTGATGGACTGCAAATAGTGGTTGCAGTACATAAACTTGCAGCTTTCCTATTGCCGTATTTCTTATTATGACTTGTAGGCTTATTGTCTGACCCCATAACCATAGTTGCATGACTTATTTTCTCTCCACTGGGCACATGTTTAGCTTTAGCTTCATCAAAGTGAGAAATTCCTTCCTGGAGTAGTGAAATTGTTTTAGCGATTGCAACTTTAGTCTTATGATTTGCATGTTCTTGAAATGATTTAGCTTCACCTTTCCCACTTTGGCATGGTGCAGAAGCCTTGTTATGAATCACTTCACTTGTTTGGCCAATTTGAAAGGGTTTCTAGCATCCAACATTTTTGTCTATATCACCAGACTAGGTAAGATCAACTAAGCCATATGTACCCTCTCCAACAGGTACATTCTTCATTGCAATCTCAAATGTGAAATTGTCACTAATATGAGACACATACTTGGCTTCTAAATCTCGAGATTTAGTCCCAATATTTTCCAATTTATCACCCCCCTCATTAGAACCAGAAGACAATTTCATAGAATGAAGAAGATCCCTATTCTCAGTAGAAGACCCACGCACATTTGGAAGAACCAAACAACTATGCAAATGATTACCAACTCCATTTCCTCAGCTTGACCTTCATATTTACCAAGATCTTTTGTTTCTTTCTCAATAAATTCTATAATCACATTATGACCCTCTTGCTCATCTTTTTGTGGTCCCCAAATAACATTCCTTTCAGGAATATTTAATTGTAAAACTTTCATTGTAGTTTGGTTCAAACTTTTGAAGTTTGAACCAAATTCTTATTCATCTTCACTGCAATCCATTGACATTCACAAAGAAACCCCCAAAATATTGAATAAATAAAATCTTATGAAATTCCTCTACGATGGGTTTCCTGTAAGCCAGACATAGATCAAAGAACTCATATCACTCATTGGGGATCCAACAGATTTCATAACCCCATTCCTTGTTTATGGGGGGGCTTCCACTGGAAAAAACAATTTAGTATTAGAGATATTCAAGCAGTTGAACCTCTCTTTTGCCTATGCAATATGTAGGCCATGTTTTAGCCCTCGTTTGTTGTTCGAGTACATTCTGATCTAGATGGTGTCGAGTGATATTTCTCAGAAAGACATAGGGAAGAAGGACAATTATTCTTCTAGAAAGGAAGTCAGGATATTGGATTATTTAGAGGTAGTGTACTTGATATTTGACAAGTTTGAACTTATGCACGAGTGGAACAATGGTTTCAACCTCATCTTGACATTGTTAAAGCTATTTGATTTGACAATAATGCCTAATTTGGGTTTGATTTTTATCAACAATGTCACTATGGATTCCTTCTATTCCCACAATGGTGGTTTGGAGCCATTGAATGTATACTTTCGGGAGTATACTAGTGACTAGTTGCATCAAATCCTTATCAAAGGGCGGCCTAATACTGAGTTGTATTCCTCATTTCTCAAGTAAGTATTCGTGGCTACCTTTTCTTTGAAAGATGCTTGTAAATTTATGTTTATGCTCAAATCATATTATGAAAGGATGAGTCAAATTTTGGTTGCAATTTTCTACTATTTCTTTGCATCTATAGGAGCACGTCACGACTCTGGAAAACATGTTGATTGGTGGGTGCCAATGAGGTTCTTAGTTGGGGTTGCTGAGAATTCTATCACTTATGCACATTACACACTTGGTTATTCTATATGGGAAGATGTATCCAACAAAATTTGGGCTTCTATGAATGAATTTACTCACCGAGATGATCCATTAGTCAGTTTAAACTATAAACCATTCAGATGTTTTCATATTCTTTATTCTAATCTAGGAATATTGTATCATAATGAAAATATATCTTGGCAGTCTCTCTCTCTCTCTCTCTCTCTCTCTCACACACACACACACACATATGGGAAAATACTTTGAATTTTGAACATCACTTAAAATTAATCTAAAAATTTTGATATTCTTAATAACATTCTCAGGCAATGTTTACATTTCTTTTAATGGTTTTTATCTGTATGAATTTGTTTCATTTAATTTTCTGTGAAAGTTGGTATTTTGGTATTTTCACCCTTGAACATCATTAAAAATACAGTTAATGGAACTGTGTTATTATCTTTGTATTTAACAGAGAGTTTGTGGCTTCCTTTACTCAACAACCATGGCAGGTAACTAAACCGACTTACTCATAATATTTCAAAACCTTTTGGCATTGTTGATACTTATGATTGGTTGTTTTGGTAGAATCTTTGACAAATTGCATATGGTGGCTTAGCCTATTGGTTTCAACTTGTAAAGTAATTTTTATTGTTGCTTAGAAAGAAACTAGGAAATTATATATGCAAAGTAGTATTTATTTTCTTCCAAGTCTAGGATTTTTTTTGTAGGAATCTATTTGGAAAAGGTTAATACTGCATAAATTTATACATGTATATGCAAGGGTGTTTAATGTACAAAATCTTGTGTCTTGAACTTCATAAAAATACACTTATGATGAATGGACATTTGGTGCTTATCATTGAGTCTCTTTGGTGGTTTTATCTTTCCTTGAGTTTGTAGAAGCAATATCCAGATCACAAAAGCTGATCATTGCTGACTGAGAAATTTATTTTTGTTGGTCTACAACATTAGAAGTAGCTAAAAATAGTTTTGTTGAATTAAATTATTCACTTTTGGTCAAACTTCAAGCTAGGCATTGGGTGTTGAATCAATTTATGTACTGCAGACTGATTTTGTCCATGTTTTTCCATCCAAATGAACTCATGTCAGACCGTGTAGCTTGTTACAACCCAATTAAAGTGTGTTAGCTTAGTCAACAAGATGTTCAAGAGGAAAGAAATTAATGAGCAAGGAAAGCATATTCCAATTGACATGAATTGGGGTGTCAAGTGCCTCTGCACTTTGCATTTTACAAGTGTCAATTTTAAAACCAATGCTAGTATGTATTGCATGCTCCAATTCCTATATACAGTAGTCCCTTATTATCTTAAGAAATGGAGCTCTTCTAGTCATGTTAAATATAGCTAGTGAAATAATATTAGACAAGAGTTTCAGTAGTCACATTTCTTATTGGGATTCATCATTGAAATAAGGATGAACCAGTCGCATAGCAACAAATCACATAAGCATAGAAATAAGGACAAACAAGATTTATGTATTCGATATATTTGTGAAGAAAACCATATTATACAATAGATAATTACAATTATAAACTAACCATAGATGATTGCACCAACCCCCCTATTCTTCCTAGCTTAAGCATGCTACACAAAAGAAAAAATCCTATACAACTTTTTGTCATAAAACAACACAAGATTCAAATCTACAGAGCTCCAAAACACATTTATTTGTTGTTACTTTGTCTATTGTAAAATGGCATGATCATAATCAAGCAAACTGAGTGTCTTCCTGGGTGGCATAATATTCTTCTTTTTAAATGCCAACTTGAGGTCAATTGGATGCATAATTATATGTTTAAGAGTCTAAATGTGAATTTCCTAACATACATATACATTATCTTGATTACATCATAGGAGTTTAAGTGGTTAGCATATATCTAAAGAAGGTTAGAGCCATACAATTTGAAGTGGTTAACATATATCTAAAGAAGGTCAGAGCCATTCAGACTACTTTCTTAGGTCTCTCGAGTCAAAAAAAATGTTGGGATTATTAGTCTTTTCTTGGAATTAAAAATGATGCATTCTTGGTGTTAATATTTCCCCTTTACTCAATTCTTAAAGGGTTCTAGGTCAATGGAAGAGTGCTTGCTTTACAAGCAGGAGGTTCAAGTTTCAATTCCTCTGTTCCCTAATGATATTGCAATATTGATATTTTTAATAAAATATATTTTATTATGTCTACAAGGGGGGTTCTAAACTAACTTCATATATCACTATGAGGGGTATTCAATGCCCCCCCTATAATTTTATATGAGGTGGGTTCATAACCTCCCCCAAAGGTTTGTAAAGAGTTTTAGGGGGGGGTTTGAATCGCCTCCATAGGTACCTATGAGGGGGGATTATACCCACCCCCAAAGTTTTGCAAAGAGATTTAGCAGGGGTTTCGAACCACCTTCATAGCTACCTACGAGGGGTGTTTTTAATTGCCCCCAAATTTTTGCAATAAAAACTTTTAGGGGGGGGTTTGAACATCCTTCGTAGGTACCTATAAGGGGGGTTTATAACATCCCCTAAAGTTTTATAATAAATAATTTTAGGGGGGGGTTTGTTAAGACCAACCCCAAAGGTTAGTGAGATGAAGTTTAGAACCGCCCTTGTAGGAACCTAGGTGGGGGGGGGAGGGGGGGTTGAAACTCGCCCTGTAGGTACCTACGAGGGGGGTTTGAAACCGCCCCCGTAGATACCTACGAGTGGGGTTTGTAACCAAACCAAAATGTTTTTAA
>LPNX010383832.1:430015-447444 GCA_001517045.1 Pseudotsuga menziesii
TTTTTAGGAGCAGTTTTTATCTCTTCCAAAACCGCCCCTAAAAGTCAAAACTTTTAGGATCAGTTCTATTAGGGGTAGTTTTGTAAAGACCGCCTCCAAAGCCAAAAATTCCCCCAAAATGACTTTTCGAGGTTGAAGACAACCCCCTCTAAAAGTCAAATTTGTTGTAGTGTTTCCTAATTAATTAATTAATTATATTTATTAATATTAATATTGATATTTAATGTTATTATTTTATAAATATTTATATATAACTTTGCCTTCCTCTTAAGGGATAATTTTCCCTGAAAGTTGGTTGAAAACAAGGATTACGTCTAACTTCTTGCTCATAAGGTCATCACTTCAACAAAATACCCTTTTGGGGGCGCTTTTGGCTTGCAGGAGTTTTCCTAAAAGTTTTTTTAGGTCTTTGGGGGTGGTTCTTAAAAACCCCCCTCAAAATTCCTGAGAATTGGACTTTTGGGGGTGGTTTTTAAGCCCCCCCCAAAATTCCAATTCTCAGGACTTTTGGGGGCAGGTTTTTAATCCCCCCACAAAAGTCCAATTATCAATACTTTTGGGGGCGGTTTTTTACCCCCCCCCCCCAAAAGTCCAATTCTCAGGACTTTTTGNATTAAAGTGAATGGATGAATAAAAATAGAGGTGTGGTGCTCCTCATTTGGGTCACACATTCTCACTTGAGTAGTGCATTAGTGGAGAAGAGAAGTAGCTGGAGAAGGAGGAGGATCAGGCTTTGATCTCCTTGCTGGTTTTATCTTTTATCTTTTTGGGGCATCTATATTGAGGAATATTTTGCTAGGTTTTTCCCTTTAGGGTTTTCCCAGGATAAATCTTTGTGTTCCTTTTGTATGGTTGTGCTTGTCTATCTTTCAGTGATCCTGTTTATATGCTTTTGTTATGAAAATGTAATGAAATACTGATGTCTTAGCTAAGCATATGAAAAATTTAACATGGGATCAGAGCCACCCTGAAAGAAGGCATTGTGCAGCTACAGAATCTAGGGCTTCTTACTTTTTGGTTCTCTCTCCACAATCGATCAGCAAAAGAAGGCTAGGCTGACTCTCCATTGAAGGGCGCATCTTTCTGTCGAAGCGGAATTCGATTCCGAGCATTTTCAGTTTTCGGTGCGAGAAATTAGGGCTTCTTGCAGAAGAATAATTTTTGAGTGAGCCCAGCATAGGATTTATATCCTCATCAAAATCGAAGTTTAGATACCTGGATCAATATTTTTGGTTGGGTGAAACTCTGAGAAAGTCAAACCCTAGTTTGACCCCGAGCTAGAAAAACACTAAATATTAAAACTGCTAAGTTTTGGTACATTCCCTATATCATGATATTGGCGAAGGTTCAGGAAATGAAAATTATAGAGACCAAATATAAAATCCTTATGTACACTGTGTCCAAAATTCAGCCTCATATTTTCTATATTCTGGGATATATGATCCCTCCAAGTTAGGGTTCCAGCCTCTTCCAGAATTCATCCCTAAACAGGACACCTGGGCATAATTGCAATATATTGGGATACAGAGGTACAAACGGAATTCCTGAAGATTTTCCAGAAATTTCATAGAATTTAATTCTTGTGGTCCGAACTGCAGACTTAGAATATGAAACAGTGACACGTGGAAATCCTTACAACTTCACTGTTCGGAACAGTCCTGTAACAAGGCACCTCGGGAAAATGATCATAAATACCAATTGGTGAAACCAATTCTGATGAAACATATGGTGTTGGATCAGGGACATGCAAGGTTACCTTAGTGCAAAATTTTATACATATAGGAGCAGTATTTTCGGATATATCACAGAAATAGTGACAGGCATTTCTGTAGAAGAAATTGGAAAACTAGGGCTTCCTGTTCCAAGAGCTTCCCTCCATTGTTTTCAGAAAAGGAGTACTTTGGACAGCTCCATTTGAAGAGATATATATTTATATCCAATTAGATCTGAAATATTCCAAGTTTTGAAAATTAGGGTTTTTGTGGCAAACCCTAGATCAGCCAGCTCTGGAACCAAGACGGACACCTCAAATCAGTAAGATCTAATCCTTTGTTATTTGGATTTGAGGTTCTCATTTCAAAGTGATATATCACATCAGATTGATGATAAGATTGGTGAAGTTGACAACTTCCAAGCATGGAAGCATTTGATTTCTCTGAAGAAAATGAATTGGACACCTTCATGAGTAGAGAGGTTCCAGTTCCAGAAGGAGATGAGGCTCAAAGCCTTACACAAGAAGAACTTGATCAAGGCCAAGAAGATCATTGTTGATTCAATCACGGATCAACTTGTACCACAAGTGTCTTCCCTAAAGACACCGAAGATGTTTGATTCCTTGATCAAGATATTTGAAGATAAGAACATTAATCAGAAGATGGATTTGAGAAAACAGTTGAAGAATGTGAAGATCGAGAATGCAGAACATATTGAAGCGGTAGAAGAAGAATTGGAGAATTTAGAAGTGGTGATAGCCACCTTTAATGGTCTCCCAGGATCATAGAATTCATTCATTCAAGGAATGTGGGCCAGAAGGAAGTAATTACTTTCAACAGACTCTGGGAAGAAGAAGAATCTCGACTCATAAGAAGAGAAGAAGAAGGCGGGAGCAATTGAAGATCAAGCTCTCACCATTCAAAGAAGATCCCTCAAGCAATGAGTAATGTGAAGAACTCAATTCTTGAAGAACCTCTTATCCATCTTATCATTTGGATAAGAAATGATGATGTCATGAATGAAGAAGATGATGAAGTAGAAGGATCAAGAAGGAGTCTACCCATGAAACGCATAAAAGATAAGTATTCAATTGGCTTTGCATGATATTGTTTTGTTGTGCATTTGATTATATTTAGTTGATGTATTATGCATGATAGATTGTTTGCATTAATGATTGTATACTACTAATATGCTTGTGATGGGTAAGTAGATCATGGTGCCATACAAATATCCATTGCTACTTATCAAAACTCTTTGCTGACATATTGGATTGATGCACAATCTCAATGATGTCATGGAAAGGTCGTGTACAACCTTCTACAAGAAAAGAAGGATGAGACTTGTTCTGAAGAACAAGTGATGACAATTCAAGATTTACTCCAATGAACATGAATCTGAATCTCCCAGGGTCAGAGACACCATGACAGAAGAAAGAGATTCAGAGAGTGGTAGATCCACCTCGAAGGATGAATACCACCATGGGTATGAGAGATAACTCAAGATGAAGAAAAGAATGCTATGAAAGAAGCTATGATCAAAGAATAACAGTTAATCATGGGGAATGATGTATACGATATGATTTCAAGACATAAAGGGAAGTACATAGTATTTTCCATATGGATCTACAAGAACAAGTGTACAAAGAAAAGTTTGTGAGTTTCCTTTGAAAGAATAGACTATGACATGACATACTCTATCGACAAGTATATGTCAAGCATAGAACCACCTATACATAATGAAGAGGGAAGATGATACTCCACTTCAGGGGGAGTGACTATAGAAGATATCTGAGTTCAACATGGTATGACATGATGGATAGCTTCCTGATGGATCGAGACTTTACCAAGAGTAAAGTGGGTTCCAACCTTCAAGATTGAATGCAGAAGACTAGGATATGTTGATGACCTGACAAGATGAACTCATGAAAGATGTTATGATGAAAGAATACTAGAATGATGTTTGGGATATAATACTCAAACCAGAAAGCAAGAATGTGGTATCTTCCAAATGGATCAGTAAGATAAAATATGCTACTGATAGAAGTAAGGAAAGACTTGTGGCTTCTCTCAAAAAGAGGGAATTAATTCTGAAGAGACACTTACTCCAAGAAGCAAGGTATAATTTCTTCAGAACTATCATGGTAGTTTCTTCCATGATGAAGTAAAGTCAAGCCTTCCTTAATGGTATGATTGAGGAAGAGTTTTACATCGAATAGTCACAAGGATTTAAAGTTGAAGACAGATGGACTCACGTATGCAAGTTGAAGAAGGCCCTCTATGGCTTGAAGCAAGATTCCAGAGCTTGGTATGGAAGAATAGATAGTTTCCTAATGAACATGGGCTTTGCCAAGAGTAAAGTTGATCCTAACCTTTACTACAAGGTTGTAGAAGATGAACCTGTCATCTTGTCATTATATGTGGATGACTTAATCTTGACAAAGAATGAGAAACAGATTATGGAAAGCAAGAAGAAACTAGCAGAAGAATTTGAGATGAAATACCTTGGGTTATTGCATTATTCCTAGGTCTGGAAGTATGGCAAAGTTCAGAAGGAATCTTTCTCAACCAAGGAAAGTATGCGATAGAGATATTGAAGAGATTCAATATGTTGGAATGCAAAGTCATGGCCACACCCATGGACTCCAACTTGAAGCTGTTAGCTGATAACTCATCAGAGTTAGTGGATGTGACTCATTACAGATAGATCATTGGGTCATTGATGTACTTAAAAAATTCCAGACCAGACATTTGTTTTGCTGTGAACACCTTAAGTCAATATCTTGTTCAACCAAGACGGGTTCACCTAGTAGCTACAAAACATGTGATGAGATATCTGAAAGGGACTATAGACTTTGGTTTATATTATGATGGTAGCCATGAGTATAGACTGTATGGCTACACAGATGTAGATTGGGCTGGAAGTATCTTAGATAGGAAAAGCACATCAGGTAGATGCTTTTGGGTTTGCTATGAGTTCATGGTTTAGCAGGAAACAGTACAGTGTTTCTCTTAGCATGGCTGAAGCAGAATACATAGCAGATTGCTCTACTAAGTTGTGAAGTCATATGGCTTCAGAAGCTGATATCAGGTCTCTTTGACCTGAAGATGGATACTACAATGATTCTATGAGAAAACCAGAGTTGTGATGATAGAGAACCTTGTGTTCCGTTGTAACACACAGAAATCCAGTATTTCTACGTACGAGATAAGATGCAGATGATGATGTTTCAGTATTCCCATACTAAAGATATAGATGATGTTTCAGTATTTACATATTGTAGATGCAGATGATGGTGATTCTGTATTTCTATACCGAAGATATAGATGATGATGTTTTCAGTATTCACATACTAGAGATATAGATGGTGATAGTTCAGTATTCACATACTGAAGATGTAGATGATGATGTGCTGACGAAGCCTCTGTCTCAAGTAAATTTTGAACACTTTCGAGACAAGCTTGGTGTGGTTCGGAAGAACCTTCCTCGAAAGGGGGAGTAGTGATGTTGCAATGGGATTGTATCATCCCTGGGAATCTGCCCTAAAGTGATCCGGTGACCTTGGTCCTTGAGAATGAAGAGGGATTGTATCATCTTGGGACATCTGTCCAAAAGTGATCCGGTGACCTCGGTCCTTGAGAATGAAGAGGGATTGTATCATCCTAGGACATCTGTCCAAAATAGATCCGGTGAATTCGGTCTTCATGAATGTGGTGGAATTGCATCATCCCTGAAATTCAATTCAAAATGTATCCGGAGGTCTCAGCCTCCATGAATGTGGAAGGATTGCATCATCCCTGAACTTCGGTTCAAAATGTATCCGGAGGTCTCGGCTCTCGTGAAAGTGGTGGATTGCATCATCCCTGAACCTCGGTTCAAAATGTATCTGAAGGTCTCGGCCCCCGTGAAAGTGGTGGATTGCATCATCCCTAAACCTCAGTTCAAAATGTATCCGGAGGTCTTGCCCCCCATGAAAGTGGTGGGATTGCATCATCCCTAAACCTCGGTTCAAAATGTATCCGGAGATCTCGGTCCCTGTGAATGTGGTAGGATTGTATCATCCTTGAAATTCGGTTCAGAACGGATCCGGTGACTTCGGTACTTGAGATCGTGTGTTGATCCCGTAATTCCTAGAGGAAGGATTGTCTAAGTTCCACATATGTGTTGATCCCGTAATTCCGAAAGGAAGGATATTTAGCAACTTCGTAAAGACCTAAATCCCGTAACTCCGAAAGGAAGGATCATTGACTTGATCCCGTAATTCCAATAGGAAGGATTGTCTGAGTTCCACAAATGTGTTGATCCCATAATTCCAATAGGAAGGATTGTCTGAGTTCCACATCTGTGTTGATCCCGTACTTCCGAAAGGAAGGATCGTTAGTAACTCCGTAAAGACCTAAATCCCATAATTCCAAAAGGAAGGATCATTAAATTGATCCCATAATTCCAATAGGAAGGATTGTCTGAGTTCCAAAGATGTGTTGATCCTGTAATTCCAATAGGAAGGATTGTCTGAGTTCCACAAATGTGTTGATCCCGTAATTTCGAAAGGAACGATTGTTAGTAACTCCGTAAAGACCTAAATCCCGTAATTCCGAAAGGAAGGATCGTTAGTAACTCCGTAAAGATCTAAATCCCATAATTTCGAAAAGAAGGATCATTGGTAACTCCATAAAGACCTAAATCCCGTAATTCCGAAAGGAAGGATCATGTTGATGTTTTGATGATGTTGATGTCTTGATGTCAATGATGTTTTCATGATGATGATGTTTTTATGATGATGATGACGTACTAATCGAAATATCAGAGTATGATGATGATTATGATGTACTGATCGAAATATCAGAGCGTGATGATGATGATGTACTGATCAAAAAGATCAGAGCATGATGATGATGTACTAATCGAAAGATCAGAATATGATGATGATGATGTACTGATCAGAGTATGATGATTATGATGTACTGATCGAAATATCAGAGTATGATGATGATGACGTACTAATCAAAAGATCAGAATATGAGGATGATGATGCTATTCAAGAATTGAAGTATGATGATGGTGCTGATAAAGATGTTACTGATCAAGATATGATGATGTTGCTGATAGAAAGAACAAAATGCTGAAGAAGTTGTTGCTGATCGAAAGATCAAAGTGCTGAAGATGTTGCTGATCAAAATGCTGAAGACATTGTTACTGATTGAAAGGTCAAAATGCTGAAGATGTTGCTGATCGAAAGGTCAAAGTGCTGAAGATGTTGCTACTTATCGAAAGGTCAAAGTGTTGAAGATGTTGCTGATCAAAAGTTGTTTTCGTTGAAAACTGAATACGAAGACTATATGATGTTGAAAAGCTTCCAATGATTTATAGATGTGTTACCATGATGATGTTGATGATGTCCTATCTCTCTCTCTCCTATTATTGTTGTTGTTTATTTTGTTGTAGAATACCCTTCTCGTTAAGGGGGAGTGTTGAAATATTGTAACTTCGAAAAATATTCTATATGTATCTTTTGTGGTCCTCGAGGGTCCTATCGGGAGAACCACTTGTATTACTTTGTACCCCAATGCTTCTAATCAGAATAACTAATAAGAGTCATGAGGTAGTCCCCTCTAATTGTAAAGGTGGGTCATTAGCACCCCAGTGTGGTTACTTGAGCCTACATGTGTAACTCGATCATACATGATTAACTCGAGCCTACATGTCAGATGAGTTAATTAAAGTGAACGGATGAATATAAATAGAGGTGTGGTGCTCCTCGTTTGGATCACACATTCTCACTTGAGTAGCGCATTAGTGGAGAAGAGAAGTAGCTGGAGAAGGAGGAGGATCAGGATTTGAACTCCTTGCTGGTTTTATCTTTTATCTTTTTGGGGAATCTATATTGAGGAAGCTTTTGCTGGGTTTTTCCCTTTAGGGTTTTCATGGGATAAATATTTGTGTTCCTTTTGTATGGTTGTGCTTTTCTATCTTTCAGTGATCCTGTTTATATGCTTTTGTTATGAGAATGTAGTGAAATAATGATGTCTTAGCTAAGCATATGAAAAATTTAACAACTTGGTCACAAAGAGTCCAAGAGAATGTCACTATAAAATAATCCTTCCGTCTCAATGAGGGAGTCAACATGGGACTAATAATATCCCCACTCTATCACAGAGTTACTAGGAGAAGGAACAGTCCCACTTTTATTCATATAGGGACTATTCTCCCCACTCTATCGTAGAGTATTTTATAGAATTCACTTCCCCATTCTTACTCATCTAACCTTAGCCAAGTCATGTGACTAATACTGGGAGAATGTCTGCTTGTTGCTACATATATCAATCTTCAAGATCATCACATCTCCCTCTGTACTAGAGAATGTTTCTCCCTCTACATCTGAGCATCATACTCTCCCTCTAGATATTGATTTCAGAGAGTTGTTGTCTTAAGGAAACAGCTCTATTGATGTTTCTATTTTCAAACAATTTATTCAAGACTCCAAACATATTTTTTGTTTTATTCTTATAAGAAATATGAGGTACCAAGTGGTATTTTACTACATCTATCAGGATCCTTGTTTCCTTCACATCATTCCTCCTCAATTTAGTCTTCTCTTCTTCTTTTGGTTATGGTACCTTTTCATTTAAAAAATTTATAAAATCATTCTTCTCTAGGATAATGAGTATCATAGAATTTCATGAGTTGAATTTGGAATCCTCATCAAGTTTTTCTTCCACCTTCACATTATTCATCTTGATTGGAACATTGAGATCTAAATACTGGCCTAGAAACCCTGGTAGGAGAGGGTCAAATTTCAAGTTTAGATTCTTGTAAATCTAATTCCACGTATAAATGAACCCTCCTAGGGTGAGTTGAATAGACCTTGTTTTCTTCTACACCTATGGACATAGTAGGTCCCTCCACATATAGTGAACCCCACAAAACACTTCTTATAGCTTGTAGGTAACTTCTTACTTGAGTGGAGGGACCTTTCCTAGGTGAAAATGAGTGAGGATCCTTCTTATTGATTGTTGAAACTATGTTTTCTTGTTTTCTCTAATCTAGGGCTGACTTGGATACTTAATCTATTTCAACTTGTCTTTTATGCACAATAATCATTGTTTATTATTAGATTTTTTGAGGCTGACTTGGTGAGGATTCCTCACACATCTACTACATCATCATTACATTTTCAATTCGATGTGATTTTAAGATATATGTTCCTATGTAGAGGGCATAGTCTTCATCATGATTGTTGGTGGCCATTTAGAGTCTCTAGAAATAAGTTAATCATATGTTCTTGTTAGGACCTATGTAGATCTCCCCCCCCTTTCCCCCACACTCCTTCCATCCTTGAATTGACTTCAAATGCTCCATCAAAGAAGAGTTTAAAGAAATTATGATAGTTTAACAATGCCCAAAAGTCATACTCTTGTAAATCCGGTCTCTAAGTTAATTTCTACTAGTTTATAGAATATAGATTTGGACTAAGGGGGGATCTCAAATACAAGATATATTACCCAAGAAATTTCATGTAGGACAATAAGATATTCATGTTTAAATACTTGCATCTCATGATAAGAAAGAGATTCAAACAAAAAACATATATCTTTGATGGTTGTATGCCTAGGATGAGTGACCTCTACATTAAGTATCATCTTGTTTCAAGATAGCCAAATTTTCCAACAAAATTATTTGGGAAGGTCCATCTATATTATGGTTAGCTTAGGTTTGAGATGCAAGGATCCTAGGTAGTGATTTTTCAAATGCAAGAACAAATTGCACCAAGCATAATAAAGTGTTTTAATTTTCCCTATTTCATTTGTAGCATCATCCAAAATTGATTGAGCATAATCACATTCTATAAAAAAAGAGGTTTTGTAGTTTCATCCTCCGTGAGAGGGTCCTTGTCTATTTTGTTTTGTGATATTTTCCAATGTGACAATTCTATTGTGTGTCAATATATAGTATAATGAATTTATGTTCAACAACCCATTCTTACTCCATATCGTTTTTCAGTGTTTAGTGGAAGGAGTGGATGGAAAGTTATTAATAATTTGTAAATACCTCTCACAAATTGAATATAGACCAACGGATGAGATCATTAACAAATGTTGTCATTTTTCCACATATTTAATATAGACCAACGGACAAGATCATTGACAAATGTTGTCATTTTTTCCAAAAGGGTAGGGGCCTGAGAGGTTGCCCCAAGCTCCAGGCTAGTGAGCTTCTCGTGGAGTCCAAGCACCCAAAGACCCCACATACCCTTTGCATTATGTGTTGATTAAAGATGATAAGGCTGGGGTTTATAAACACTAAATAGATAAAATTCTATATCAATGTGGGGAAAATCCCAACAACGACTCAATATGCACCATTGATTACAAGATCAGATGATTGCTAAGTCTCTTGGATGATTTTTTTGTAGATCTCAATTTCATTGATTGCCCTACTTCCTGCATCAATCACATGTTCCTTCATCATGAGAATATCCTTATTTTGGCACTCTTTAATGAAACCATGAAACATGTCCTGAGTTCCATGACACGAGGTACAAGAACCTGAATCAAAGGCATTTTTTCTGCAATTCCACCAAGACTTACTAAAATTGTGTAATGTTTCAATTCACAGACAACATTCACTGTTGCATCAAAAATCTTGTTTAAGTTCAAAGCACCAAGAGTGGTAGATGGGATTCCAGTGACTAGTCATAGCCATGATGAAAAAAAAAATCTAAAACCTGTTCACAAAAATCTTCAACAGCCAAGCAAGAACTCAAAATATTAAAAGAAATCTCCACTGATCCGTCAAATTTTTCTGAAATTGTCAACGTATTTCTGGATGAGATGCAACTTTGTAGTTATATTCCTCCTTTGGAAACACAGTCAGTATTTCCAAAAATTTGGGAAGGAATTTCAACGTAGTACCCAACTCATTTCTCAACCAATTTAAATGTCCACCATTACCCCAATTTTCCTCTACATATTAGCATAATTCATAATCATAATATTGACATATTTTTTTGGAAGCCCTGCAATCATCTTATAATGCAACATTAAACCGCTTAAAAAATGCTACACCAAAATTAGGATCCTTTCCATTGGAATGGTATGCATCAATGTTCATATCAGATCTGAATTTCAAGACTGATTTCCCAATGTGCTATTTACGAAATCCATGAAGTTTTCACAAGCATCCCAAAAATCCATCAAGTTTTCACTCAGAACAATTATTGAAAAGTATTCATGCTTTCAAGAGATCCATCATGTTGAATACAAGAGCTATGATACCATATGCATTAGTCTCATCCTACAATGGGAAAATTAAAGGTCTTTGTAAAGGGTGTCGTACCTATTTCACCTTGAGTCACCAAGCTCTCTCTTCAGGTTTTTTTTCCTGATTGAGACTCTCACTTTGATGCAATATACAATGAAGAACATAACTGAGCCATACCAAAACCTTTAAAGAATAATGACACTAGAATTTTGACATGTTCAATGTTAGTAGAAGTTTTTCCAGTTTCTGAAAGAATTACAACCAAACATAATTCACTAGTTTCTCTAGAAATTCCACAGTTTGTCACTATTGATTGTACTTTTGGGTCCCACTGGAGTACCTTTATGTCAACTTGAAAATCTCATTTGACCACAAAGATTCAAAAGAACTAACATGCAATTGAAAATAACTTACAAATACCTCAGTTCTTTCTTTTTATTTTCAAGCTATAGCTTGTGTTGTAGCAACCTACAGTCCATATGATTTTTTTTAATATTTCTCCAACAAAATCAAGGCAGTTTTAACAAGACATCAAATTCATGCAAACTAATACAACTAATAGAATGTGAATTAACCCGTGCAAATGTAGCTACATTTATAGTACCATAACATAACATATGGAGGGTAACAAAGCTCAATAATAAACATCAATTATCAATGGTATATACACATGGATGGTGGTAGAATAGTGCTTGATAGAAGAGATCTTGTTGTTGCTCACACCAATGGCTATTTGTCATGATTTGGGCCAGGTGACAAAAAATGATTTAGATGCAATATATTTCACACACACTGTCAAAGCACTACAACCTTTCTTCAAGGATTCTTCTTTTCAATTTGTTTTTGGATTCATTCATATTTTTCATTGGCTTGAGTTGCAAAGGACTTTGTTGTATGCTTGGTTCCTAATGAAGAATTTGAAGGATATTTGGGACAATTCATAGGATAATATTGTTTTGGTGATGAGATGGCTCATGTACATAAGGGTGTCACTAAACTTGTTTTCCATGATGAGCTTCCTGTTTTGTTGATCAAATATTAGAGCATGATTTTTTTTTGCAAAAACCATTATTGAACTGAACCTATGGTGGAGTTGCTTTTTAGTCTCGGGAAAAGAGAATGTTATTTTTCTGCAATACCCATATGCCCCTAAATCAGTATTTGAACTAAGCCAGTAGGCCGATTTAGAATGGTTTGCACTATGAACCGATCTATGGAAATTAAAGGGGGAAAAAAGAAACCCCCCATCCGTGTTAAATTGGTAGTTACTGGTAATATTAAAAAGGAAAGATAAACGAGAATGTAAACTTTTACTTAAGTTTTTAACATTACCATTATTTGTTCTAGAATGTTTGAGTGGTTCCAACCTCATCAAACTTCGTATGAGAAAAGTAGGATTTCATACCCCATTCAAAATTCAATAGACTTATTGTTTTCAGAATTTCAGGATTGGTAGGAGTGCAACATTTCCACTGGATTCTATCATGTATGAGTGTATGGGATTGGGATTTAATCAATAGGACCAAGCCTTATTTGTAACCCAATGTTGTCGTTTATGCATGAGCTTAGTAAAAATGTACAATCAAAAGTCACTAATTAGACATGCTAATATTTTTCTACCTTATATTAAGGCTTGGATTTGGTAGTTTCTCCAAAATTGGATGGTGTTGATTGATGTCCCTAGAAAATAAAGATAGAGGAAAATACTAGAGGAGGATGCAGAGGGTGATACTGATGATGAGGATTCAAATATAGGCGATGATTGAGATGATATGTAGTTACTTTTTGTAGCATAATGTATTTTGGACTCTAAAGGCTATTTAGAACCTTGATATCTATGTATTTTGGTTTAGACGATATGTATCGTAATTTGCATTGGGTGATGTTTTTCTATATTCACCTTCAGTACTTACATTCCATTTACATGCATAAAATCTACATATTTGGTGTCTACTCATTTGTATTTGCATTAATGTGTTTGTGTGTGTGTGTGTATTGAATTTTGCATATGTTATATTTTTTATAATAGACCAGTTCACAAACTCATTCTTAGTATGGTTCTAGTTCTATCCTAGCTATACTTGGAATGTTTCTAGTTTTGATAACGTTGGTATAGATTTCACACATAGGATACTCTCCCATGTGATATTATGGGGATGAATTCCAAGCTTATGAGTCAGTACATTGACTTTGCTGTTGATAGATTCTCGTGAGTATGCTCTGAGGTTTTCTATTTTGTACTAATCAAAATCATTGCGTTATTATGATTCATGTCTTGATTTAGTAGTGCTATTGTGGTTTTGGTTAGGGATTTATTTGTAAATTATTTTTGTGATGAATTCAGGTTGCCTTAGATGTGCTAAAGTTTATCATGTGCTACAGAGTTGTATTTTTCCAAGGGAAAAAAAGACAATTGTAGGGGTTAACTATTTCGGGAAACATTTCTATCTTCAACAAATTTACAAATCATTAGTTTGGTCCACAGTATATGCCACTTATTTCACAAGCAACTTTGTATAGACCATGCTAACAAGGGTGAATGGAAGCAACTGGCTTACCCTAGATAACCCATAGAAAAACTGAATTCACCACATACAGGATAAGGACCCAAGCTCCGAAGTATAAATATGATTGAATTGTATCACAACTCCTAAGAAATATATGAATATAACTCTAAGGAACTGCATAAGTAAACAACATCAAGTACTCACTCTATCTTTGTCATGTGCATGTGTGTCCTAAATAAGTATATACATATGTATGCAAAATGATTTATATAGTAATTCTTAGTCATTATCCATGTTTGTGGGAAGTACATTTATAAATTAGACTAGGAATTTGAGATATAATTTCAAGTTCCCAGAACACCAGTATAATTTTAATGCTGAGTAGACGCCAAAGGAAAAAAATAAAAAATACCCAGCATGCCCAAAAGCTTTAGACCTCTAAGCTCAGCCAAGATTTTGAACTTAATGAAAATATGATAGATAGACTGCTCATTCCACATATTCACAACATCTCATTTCACATGCAACGAAGATTATATAATATTGATGTATTACAAAATCAGAATTTGTGCCCGTGGCATATAATGGAAACTTGTGCCCAAAATTTTAAGTAAATGTAGACATTAATCTCGAACTAATTTTTTTTTATAAACTATGTCATAATCGATGTATAAATATTCAATAAATCAACTATTCTTAGTTGATACAACATTACTGAAATCACTAGTCACATAGTATAACCACTAGTTACATAGTTCAATGTCATGCTTATGCCAAGGAATGAAGCTCCACAAAGCATATTTTAGATTACATAATGCGCTAGTGAAGAACTAGAAAAATCAGTGGGAGAAGAAAAGAATCCACAAACATAAAAGAAATTGATTCAGCTAGAAAACAAGGTGAAGGTATGTCGTCTATTTCCTAAGGAAATTGTCCAAGACTGTGCAACATTTGGTGCCACCCAATTGAGGGCCCTCTTTCCTATTTTGTGGAAAATTCCCATTGTTAAAAATGGTATCATTCTTTGCTTCCAAAGGCTTCACTTCTTTTTTTCTTCTTCTTCTATATAGGGTTTAAATAGTGACACAATAATACCCTTCATCTTTGCCGCCCACTTCACATTTTGGCTAATATTATAATGATATAAACAAAAAAACACCCCATTTTTCTCTTGTTTTATTTTTTCCTTCCACCAAGGGTTTCAAGTTACTTTCAATTGTCACCCTATACCCTTACCTCTATTTCTCACTTCACATTTTGGCCATATTGTAGTGATATAAACAAAAAAAAGCCTCATTTTTCTCCTCTTCTTTTCTCCTTCTATTGGCTTCAACAATCACCCTATAATACCATGAGACCCTTAAATTTTCTTGTCACTTCACATTTTAGCTAATAATATAATGATATAGATAGAAAAAACACCCAAGTTTTCTCCTTTTATTTAACTCAAATCTTCTTTTTAAGGTATGTTTACATCCTTTCGTGGACAAAAGCACCCGGAATTCATAATTTATATGATGTAAACTACTGATTGGGAGATTAGAAAAACCCTTATTTGTGTCCAAGTTGAAGGTATGATTGGTATTATGACCCTTACAAAGCAAGGCACTTCAATGTTTGATGAAGTGGCCCCATATGTTGTTTCCCATATTTCTTGTGTATCTGTGTTTTATGAATTATGTAAGACTTATTATAGTGGTTGTGTGAGAGTATTTTTTTGTAAGGAATCAGTGTAACCTCTTTCCCATGTATGAGTTCTATCCAATAATTTTGTGTTATTTGAGATGAACATTCAATCCCACGAATGAATTAGATTCCATAAGATATTGTGAATTGTTCTATACGGTGAAAATTGTTCTTTGAGAGATATGTTTGGCTCTCTTTGACTGCTTGGGGGTCTTATATCACCTTTTGGTGCTTTGGATTCTTTGCACAGGTTGTATGATTGAGAGATTGTCCTGATATGATTTTTGTAGCTTCATGATACACATGGATACGATGTATCCTTGATTTGTATATGTTACCTTTGACTCCATGGAATATCAAGGAATTGGTTTTTTCTTCTGAAAAAAAAATGTCTTGTCATTGGCTTCTTTTGGTCAATTTTCTTATGCCTTGGTTGGTTGGTATATTTGGTATTAGAGCTTAGGATATTGTAGCTAACTCTGTCTCAAGGGTAACAAAGTCGACATGATCCTAAGGTAAGGGTTTCCAAAGTGACAGTAAGGACTTAAATGATTGGATCTAAGCTTCATAGATCTTGGATGAAGGAATTCATTAGACATCAAAGTGCTAAAGATGGTAAGAGATCTGATACTGACATATCTGGTTAATTAGATCAATAACAACTAAACAAAGAGATGTGTTTTAGTACTAACAAGTGTTATCATAAAATGGATTTGATAGATTATGAACATGATGGCCCATTAAAGAGGTATACTAATGACAAATAAGAAATCCCACTTAATTATGATTCCTTATAGTCAATAATTGTTTTGTGCAAAAGAGTCTTAGGACTCATTAATGGATGCGATCAAGGAGTGTTGACACAAGGAAGTTAGAATTTATGATTATTTTTAAGAAGTGCATACTCATGCTTAAAGGATAGTGGCATAGAATGATTAACCATTATTTATGATGCATCAATCAATGCAGTGAAGCCTAGAGGTTAATCTCTTAGGATTATGATTTAAATTTGTGCCAATGCATGTGTATTGTTATAATGTCGATGCTTCTATGGGTACATATTCAATGTGATGCACAATGTGATTTTTGCATAAGAGAAGATATAGTGAGTACTTCCTAACCCACTTATTGTTGACCCTTAATATTGTAATATCATGTGGATTTTCTCTTGACAGCTTTAAGATAATTGCAATGTATGTATGTGAATGATAAAATCATGTTAGTATGTGAAATTGATGACATTCAATATTAAATTATAAAGGAGGAGGATGTGACAAGCAATGAATTCTTACCATTATGTTTATGCTTAAAGTTATCTGCAAAGATCAAGAGGGAGTTGAGTACTCATGTATAGAGGGAGCAAGAGGCTCCACCAATTACAGGACGAGTTATGTGAGATGTTACCAGGAATTTTTTATTGAAACAACTGACAGATTCAGAGATCAAGAGGGGGAAATTTTTACTCTCTAGTCCCCAACCAAGTGGGGTTACATAAAGGATCTATGAGATCATGCTTTGTGTTAAGATGGAGAGTTGTCTAAATTTCTCAAAAAACCCTGTATTTGATGATAGGATGTAAGACTTCGAGATGAGCTCTCACAACGTAAGGGTGCAGTGTGTTATAGATGTGCTGAGAATGTCCCTCTTGGTGAGAGGAAGTGTTAAATTTATTGCAGCTGTGAGACCCATTCTCAGAGAATGGTATCCTATTCAATTGACTAGGAAAAATTAAGACCCTAGAAGGCCCCCCAGTAGTCTCCCGGGGTTCTTGGTATAGGACCAAGAAGGATGATGCCATGGAAAATACTATATGCCTCTACAGTATTCTAGTATGGGACCAGGGACATGATGTCCATTACCTTCCACTGCAACTCGAGCAACTGGAGCTTCGAATTTCACCCCACGCTCAATTTTCTATATTTTAAAATGTGTATACATGAAGGAAGACTTTGAATATGAATAAATTATAGGATTTTAATTTGTAATCATGACTCAAATCAACTAGATTAGAACATTATTCAGTGTCTATACTTTATTACAATTATCTATATGTTAATAAGACTCAATTACAGAAAAAAAATCTTTTATTGACCATGGTTTTACTAAATCAAAATGTTGTTGACTAGGTTTCAACTTTCATCGCTTAAAAAACAACCTCCTCGGCTAGCAAAAACCTTACATTACAAAAGGAAAAGAGGTTCTCCTATCCTCAAACAAGTATTCAAAGTCATAGAAAATATAGACTACTTGGGAAATACAGAGCTG